>JASKON010000027.1:15377500-15647599 GCA_036010255.1 Myotis pilosus
AATATTACCCTTTTATTATTATAAGTTGATATCAGAGAGGATGAGTGAGGGAGAGAGAGACAGAAACATAAATGATGGGAGAGAATCATCGATTGGCTGCCTCCTGCACACTCCACACTGGGGATGTTGCCCACAACCTGGGCATGTGCCCTGACTGGGAATGGAACAGTGACCTCCTGGTTCACAAGTCGAGCCATGCTGGCCAGACTGTTCCCCCACTTTTAGGATTCACAGAGCTCCCTGTGTACTTGGGCTCTGGTCAGTGGGATGTTGGCAACATTATAGGTGACCAGGCACCAGCCCTTCCCTGACTGCCCTCTGACCCAGTGACCATATGCTTGTCCACTACGATGATCTGCAGCTCACAGCCCCCCAGGAGGTTCCCTCAGCACAGGTGTGAGCTGTTGGAGGTGCTCAGAGGTCAGTGATCACCTGTGTCTCCACCAGATACAGGAGGGGCCCGCATTGCCTGATATCACATGTGGGCACTGCATGTGGGCTCAGCAGGGTGCCTGAGGCCAGCTTCATAACACCTGAGTGGTCCTGGCCCTGGCATCACAGGGAGGGCCTGGCATAGGAGATGGGAATAAGGGGATGGTGTGGGGGTGCATTTAAGACAAAACCTACCAGGGCGGGAAGGAGAGGGCAGAGCGCCACCACACGGGGCGTCCTGTGCCGGCCCGATGGGGTGACAATGTAGGCAGCAGAGGACAGAGGGTGAGGATGGGGTGGTGTCCGCAGAGCCTGGAGGGACAGCAGAGGTGAGTGGGGACCAAGTCTCCTTCAGCAGGTTCTCAGGATCCAGGTGGATTCTCCAGGGGAAGCAAGACAGGTGTTGGGATGTGTCCCACAGGATGGTGTTCAGAGACCCATGGCGAATAGGGCCCAGCAGGGCTGTGACAGGCCCCATCACTGGGCCTCCTGCCGGCCTCCATCCCAGGACACCCTGAGAGCTGGGTACTTCTCCCAGACTCACACAGTGGCAGTGCCTGCAAAGTATGATCCTACCCCACCATACATCCAACTCAGTGAGAGGCTCATGGATAACTTCCCCAAAGGGCTCCTTCCCAGACATAGGGAGGGGCTCATGACCCTCAGGTGAGGTTTGGGGCTTGGAATCCCCAATCCCTGCTCAGCACTGCGTGTGAAGTTGGGTTGCATCGCTCTCAATGAGGGGGACAGGCATCCCTACAATGTTTTCCTTGTCAACCCAGAGAGTTACCATCAGGGACATGGTGACAGGAAGGGCACAGATGAGAAGTCCAGCAGATTTGAAACACAGCCACCACCTCCTTTTTTCCTGCATAGAATCTAATTAAAGACACAAAGAAGGAAGCAGGATCTGCCCCAGGGACACAAGGAAGGAAGAAAGCATTGACCCCAATAGGAAGCCTGCACCACCCCTCCAGGGACAGCTTCTGAGCTAAGATCCTGAGTTTGCTGGTACTGAGTGCCCCCTGCAGCCCAGCCATGCTGCCTCCCTCAGGGAGGTTTGTGTCATGCCTTACACTGACTTCCCCTCACTGTGTGTCTCTCTAGCACAGTAATACATGGCCGTGTCCTCGGCTCTCAGGCTGTTCATTTGCAGATACAGTGTGTTCTTGGCATTGTCCCTGGAGATGGTGAATCGGCCCTTCACAGAGTCTGCGTAGTGTGTGCTACCACCATTACCATTAATGGCACAAATTCTCTCCAGTCCCTTCTCTGGAGGCTGGTGGACCCAGTTCATATGGTAGCTACTGAAGGTGAATCCAGAGGCTGCACAGGAGAGTCTCAGAGACCCCCCCAGGTGGCACCAAGTCCCCCCAGACTCCACCAGCTGCACCTCACACTGGACACCTGCAAACACAGAGACACAAGGTGGACTGAGAATCCCATGGAGGCAAAAACAGGCACAGGCACAGGTCTCAGTGCTCCCCAATCCTGAGAATGACCTTGAAGAATGATCAGGAGGAAAACGCAGCTTGGCACCAAGTCCATGGTGGAGCCGCTGGGGTCCTGTCTCAGGCACTTGGGTTCTGGGTGTCTCCTCAACATGCCAGTCAGGGCCCTCTTTTATGAGCAGGAGGGGAGCCCCATTTGCATGGGGTCTGGATATAAGGGTGCAGCTGGGAACCTGGGCTGCATGCCTGACCATGTCATCCTAAGGGTGACCCCAGATGGGAAAGGACTCAAGGATGCTGGTGACAAGCGTCCCTTTTGACCTACCCTCCCTCCCTCCTTCCCTGAGACCAGTCATTCTGACCCCATGCCTTGCAGATAGCTTCCAGGATTGACAGTTCTCCATCCTTTGGTTTTTGATGAGGATTCAGTGGTGCTGCCACAGAGGCACATGGGTAGGGCTTCCTCTTGCTCTCCTTCACCGACTGTGGGCCATGTTGCCTTTCTTGTGTTTGGGAATAAGAATTTGCTTTGCAATGAAACTTTTCTTTTGATAACTAGTAGCCCGGTGCACAAAATTTGTGCACATTAAAAGGGAATTAGAGGAAATATTTTAATATTGCTATTTGCCCTTTCTCTATAATAGAAGTGTCAGAGATGAAATAAAATTAGAAAATGCATATGAAAATCTCCCTCTGAAGTGTCAGAGTCTGATGCATGCTGCAGGACCCAGAGTCAAGTCTCTGCCCACCTGCACATGCCTCAAAATCACACGAGACCCAGACCTGGCTGGCCCCACCCCTGTCAAGCCCCACAGGGCGATGGGTGCAGCCTGAGGTCCCCTGGTCCTGCTCCAGGTGGGGAAGTGCAGCCTGAGATCCCCCATCAAGTCCTGCTGAGTGGGGGAGCATCCTCAGACCTCCCATCAAGCCTTGCCAGGCAGGGGGCGCAGCCTCAGGTCCCCAGGTTGGAGCCAGGTGAGGGGCACAACCTTAGATCTCCTGATACAGCCTCAGGTCCCCCGGCCCGGTGCCAGGGTGGGGGGCATGGCCTCAGATCCTAGATCCCTGTAGCCGGGCAGAGGGTGAGGCCATGGTTCCCCTGGCCATTCGCTGGGGTGGGGGGTCATGGCCTCAGGTCCCCCAGCCCTGGCACCATGGCACAGGGCATAACCTCAGAGCCCTGATCCAGCCTCAGGTTCTTTGGCCCTGGTACTGGGGTGGAGAACATGGCCTCAGGTCCCCTGGTCTTGGTGCCATAGCTGATGGCACATCCTCAGGTTCCCTGGCCCAGCCTCAGGTCCACTGGCCCTAGCATAGGGCTGGGGGTGCAGACTCAGGTCCCCCCGGCCTTGGGGTGACAGCATGACAGCGTGATGACAATTTGCATTTTAGCTCTTTATTATGTAAGATGATAGATTGTCTTTGTTCTTTTTCCCAATCACTTCTCCTGCACATGAATATGTAACAGGACAATGCATTGTCCCTGCTGCCTGTCACTACCTGAGCCAATTAAGCAGAGACAGGGTTGAATCAAATATAAGCATTTATTCCAATTCTGTGGGCAATATGGGAGAGCAACCAGTCATTTACAAAAATCTGCTCTGCACCCCACCATAAGCCAGCTGATTGTCTATATACATAAAAGCCCAGCGACCAGAACGGCGGAACGAATAGAACAAGCAGAACAAGCCATGACTATGATGCGCACTGTGGCCGCCAACCAGCCAGATCAGAGCCCCGATTGTCCCCCTACCCCCAGCTGACCCGGCCCCCAATTGGCCCCCAACACCCTGATCAGCGGCGGGGATGGCCAGCTAACTGCTCCTGGCCCCTCCCCCCTGCCGGCTGGGCCTGATGGTCCCCGATCTGAGCAGGCCTGCTGGACTCTACCCATGCACTAATTTCTTCACCGGATCTCTAGTCTATATATAATAGATGAATATGCAAATTATCTGGGACGCCGTAATGTCACGACTGAACAGCAGGGACCTGAGGCTGCATGGTGCCTGGCCGAGGCAAGGGGCCTCAGGACATGCCCCTTGCCTGGCGGGGCTTGATAGGGACCTCAGTCCATGCTCCCCACCCTGGTGCCAGGCTGGGAGACCTCAAGCCATGCCCCCTTCCACTGGGCTTGACAGGGGACCTCAGGCCATGGCCCCCACCCCTGCCTAGTACTGGACCAGGGGACCTGAGGCTGTGCCCCCACCCAGTGGGGCTTGATGTGGGACCTGAGAGTGCACCTCCCACCCAGTGCTGGGCCAGGGGACCTGAGGCTGTGCCCCCCACTCAGAGGGGCTTGATGGGAGTGGGGCTGGCTGGCTCTGGGTCTCACCCAATGGGTGTGGGGCCGGCCGGGTCTGGGTCTCCTGTGTTTTTGAGGTGCATGTGCGAGGTGGGTGGGGACTTGACTCTAGGTCCCGCAACATGTCCCAGACTCTGACAAGAGGGAGATTTTTGTATACATTTTACTTATTTTCTTTCATCTCTGATACTTCTATTGTAGAGAAAGGGCAAATAGCAATATTAAAATATCTCCTCTAATTTTTTCCCTTTTAATGTGCATGAATTTCTGCACTGGGCCACTAGTATTGAATAAAAGGACAAAGGATTACATGGGGAAGTAGCCAAAGGCTATGCCAAAGGGGCCGTTGACAGAGAACAGAGGGCTGAGGGTCTTCAAAGGGCTGGCGGGCTGGGTCCTGCAGCAAAGTTGTGAATCTCCCCATGATACTCAGCAGCTCCAAATGGGGAGGAAGGGCTGCACTTCCAGGTGAGCTCCCAGGTCCCCAGTGCGGCTGCCAGTCAGGTGAGAATGTGCCTCTTTAATCAGAGTAAACAATCACAGTTAACTGAGCAGGATTACTCTTCCTTACAATTCTAGCTGTTTCCCCACATTCTATTTCTCCCCTATCAATAAGTCAAACGTATAAAAGTGACCAGGGAGGAGAGGCTGGGCTGGACCCTGTGGCCACAACCTCCATCTCAAACCTGCTGTCCCTGTCACAGGCACGCAGCCGCCTAACTGAAACCACAGGTTTCACTCAACTTCCCTGCTGTTCATGTGCAAAAGGCCTGTGTTCCCAGCTTCTCAACGCGGGAGAGTTTCCACCTTTTAAAAATGGAGCCCTGGCTGGTGTGGCTCAGTGGTTGGGGTGTCAGCCCGTGCACCAAAGGGTGTGAACTCTTCAGACCACATCCTGGCGAGGTAGCAGGTTTTTAATAATCGTGAGTCCTTTCTTCTGCACGTGGGGAAGAAACATGTATGAACGGATGTTTTAAATGAAAAGACAGAATGTTAATGTAAGAAATGTCCAAACATGGAGAGATGTGTATTAAGACTTTTTGGAGCCAAACTGATGACAACTGTTGCAGAGCCAGACCTCAAATGCTCCAGAGAATAACCGTTTGCAGCTGCGTTTGTGCATTTGCAGTTAAGGCAGGAAGGTGAGGAAGGTGGCGTGGAGGTGGGAGAGAGCACAGTGGGGCTTGGACGACAGGATCCTTTACAAGATTCTCTCTCTCTCTCTCTCTCTCTCTCTCTCTCTCTCTCTCTCTCTCTTTCTCTCTCTCTCTCTTTATTAACATCCTTATTGTTGAAAGTATCACATAGGTCCCCCTTTCCCCATTAACTCTTCCAGCCCACTCCCGTCCCCCCCCCACACTCACCACCCCATTGTCTGTGTCCATTGGTTAGGCATATTTGCATACAAGTTCATTAGTGGACCTTTTCCCATCCACCTACTCCTGCCCCCCCTCCAACATTCCATAGTCTGTTCCTGCTTCTATGTCTCTGGGTCTGTCTTTGTTCATCAGTTTATTTGGCCATTAGAAATGCAGACTGGTGCAGCCATTATGGAAAACAGTATGGAGATTCCTCAAAAAATAGAAATGGACCTCCCATGTGACCAGTGATCCCCCTTCTAGGAATACATCCTAAGGAACCCCAACACTCATCAGAAAGGACATATGCAGCTCTCCCTCCCCTGCCCTCGGCCTCCCTCTGCTCCTGTGCTCCCTTGGGCGCCTGGCAGGGCAGGGTCTGCTGCGCCATTCTGGCCCTAGGCTTGGGAGACAGATGTTTTCGGGGGAGGTAGTGAGGGCGGCGCCTCGCTGCCCACGGAGTCCAGCACTGAGTCCTGGACCCTCGGAACTGGGCAGAGGGTCGCAAGGAGTGTATGGTGAACAGGAGGGAAGCGACGGGATCCGGTGGTTTTAGCGTTTGTGAGACTTAGGTCAGCTTTATGCGTCTATGAATATTCACTGCACATAAGAGCGCGGGAATCTGCACAGACCTTCTTGTCAGAGATTCGATGGGAAAACGTCACGTTGGGCGAACCACCTGGTTCTGCATCCGCGGGGATGCCCATTGGGGACCTTTTCTGTGCAGCTCCTGAGGGGAGACACCTGCGCACATGCAAGTGGAGGAGCAGCCCCAGCCCAGTGCTTGGCAGCTTTCCCCGGAGGACAGGAGGCCTGGAGGCCCCATCCGCCCGGTTTCTGTCAGGGTCCTCGGGTCACAGCCCTCCCGCATGCACAGCCTGCACCCCACAATCCCAGCAGCACGAGGGGACCCCACAGTCAGCCTTTTATGTCAGCAGATAGCAGGCGGCCCCAGGCCGCATCAGACGGGGAGACCAGCCTCCGGGAGGGGTTCCTGGGGCACAGCCACTGCTGCCCTCTTCCATGGGCCCCGCAGGACAACAAGGGCGCCTCAACATGGAGGACAACGCAGAGGATGAGCCCTCCCCGGGGCAGGGGACCTGTGGGTTCGTCCCACCGAACTCAGGCAGTGACAGGAGATCACCGCGGACTTCCTGGGCTCCATGCCCGGGATGAACATGGTCCGGGAGCCGGCGGACCCTGGCCCAATCCTAACAGCGCTAACTCAGCTCCATACTCCCCTCATCACCGGGCACCTACGGGGGACCTCCTGGCGGTAGGGATCCCCCAGGAACACCCTTCATGCCTGGTCCTGCAGATTCAACAAATTCCAGCATCAACATCTACATGAAGATTAATCCAGTGCCGCCTGGAGGCAGCCAGTCCAACTCCCGGATGGGTCCGGGCTCCGAGGGCAGATGGGAGCCCTGGGCGGCCTGGGGCCACACACTGGAGAGAGGATCGTTAGTCTCAGGGACAGAGATGGACTTCCAAGAAATCCTCCTAACAACGTAAGTGGCATTAACCATCCTCCAGGCACTCCTCCAGGCCAGGGCCAGCTAGGAGGGAACTCCCTCCACTTCTCCCAGAACCACAGTTCTTCTCCAAGCCAGACCGTGAGTGTGTGACCCCTCCTCTTCTCCAAGAAGCCCAGAGAGCAGGCATTGCAAGTGGGAAGGTGCCAGAACTCATGCAAGAAGAAGTGGGGTGTCATTGCCCAGGAGCTGGGGGAGGGGCACAGACCACTCCTCCTCCACCCTGCCCTCTCCACTCCCCCACCTTTCCCAATTTTAGTTTCATGCAATAAAAAGGCCAAACTTTTTATTCCATAAAACATGAAGGACAAAACTCAAAATAAAAATATATTTCAAGTCATTGACCAGAAAAATCCCACCCCTTGCTCCTTCCCAAAAGGATCTTTTAAGTACATGACACTTTTTGTCTTTTGTTTGGGTTTTACCATTGTTGGGACTTTTTATTTGTTTTCTGGGGGTGGGGTTGGGGGGAATTTTTTAAAAAGGAAGCTTCTAGCAAACCCCAACCCCATTTCACCCCAACCAACCTCTTTGCTTTCTTCTTAAAAAAAAAAAAGAAAAAAGGAAAAAGGGCAAATACCCCCACCAAGTCCTGCTGTCTTTAGGAAGCCTTGCACCAGAGCTGGTCTCAGTGTGCAATCTCACGCTGTTTTTTTAGCCACCTAAACTAATAATAATGATAATGATAATGATGAACTGGACCCATTAACAATCAGTGGTTTCTTTCAAAGCCCTTTTTTGGAAAGCAAAAGGAAGTCACCCTTTTCCATTAGCGGTTTTTGCTTGTGCAGATGGGCAAGGGAGGGGCGGGAACTGCTTTGTTTTTTTGTTTATTTTATTTACTTATTCATTTTGCTTAGTTTCTCCTGGGCAAGGTGGCAACAGCAGCTGCACAACTTAGATCCCAGAATGTACCCCACCCCATTATGTGGCCGGAGGACCAGGCCACCTGATTCAGGCTTTCAGGACTCCACCAGGTGGAGAGCCTGGTGGTGGCGTGCACTGTGTTCCCAGGACTGCTTCCTCCTCCAGGGACCCCCCCTGCAGCCCCCTCCTCAGCCCCCACCCCAGTCTCTCCAGCAAGAAGCCTGCAGGCTGGGTGGTGTCTGGAGCGAGTGGGGAGCCCACCCCCGACAGGATGGCTGTGACTGGGACATGGAAACTGTGACCTCCGTCCTTGTCCCCTGGCCCTCTCATCCTCAGTGTGTGCTGGCAGTGTAGGGCTGGAGTTGGGTTTTCTCTTTTTTTCTGTTGATTCTTCCTTCTTTTTCAAAGATGGGATATTGACCAGATCTGCTCTGCATGTGCTTGGAACTGAATGGAAAGACCTTGCAATAGCTGTGAAGGTGAGGGGACACCAGCCACCAAACAGACGTGCTGTTCCGGTCCTGTTTTTATTTTCAAAAACCAACACACGGGACAGTGTGTGAAGACCCATGTCCCGCATGGTTCAGGGTTCAGGACCTGGAGAAAGGGCCACACACAAATGAAAGAGACAAGAAATAATAATTTGGGAATATTGGGGGCCAGACGGGCACGCCCAATCCAAGAGAAAGGACTTCCCCTGGTGCCCAGGCCTTGCCAACCTTTTATTCATTTTGGATACGCAACTAGCTCTTAGTTAGTCAGGTAATTATGGTAACAGACAATCTTAAAGGTCAGTAAATATTAGAAAGATTTACTCTGAGGCTATTTGGTCAGGAAATAGCTTGAGTCCCCATTGTCTGGACCAGTGGTCGGCAAACTGCAGCTCATGAGCCACAATCGGCTCTTTGGCCCCTTGAGTGTGGCTCTTCCAGAAAATACCGACTTCTGCACATGGGCCAAGAAGTTTTAATTGCACTGTACGTGTGCACCCCCACATGGTATTTTGTGGAAGAGCCACACTCAAGGGGCCAAAGAGCTGCATGTGGCTCAAGAGCTGCAGTTTGCTGACCACTGGTCTGGACTAAACAATTGGTGCATAGCTCTGGCCCTGCCAGGGCTCAAGGTTCACCAGCGTACCGGGATCCTTGTTTACACTTCTCTGATAGTGAAGACAATGGGTGCCTTCCTGCAACAGTGGAGCCTGTCCCCTCTCAGGAGGGGTGATTCAGCCTCCCTCACCTCAGCACCCCCATGGAACCTCTGAGTCTTGCCCCAGAGACATCAAATTCTTTGTGCATTTACTCCCCTCCCTGTCCCTGTAGGTGGTCTTTATTTCTCCCCTCTCTGATCCATGTATATCATAATATGTGAGCTATCATCTGCCTGAAAAAAGACCTTGTGCGGATTATTGGGAACATTATAGCTGTTTCTGTGTCTTTTTCTTACCTTGTAGTCTGGTCCTGAATTAAGAGAGGAAAAAAAAAGTAATTATGACACACTATAATTTGTGTATGATATATGTCGATAACGTTTATTACTTCTTTTTTTCCCACAAAAAAGAATATATGCACGCCTATGTTCATAACAGTGCGACTTAGAATAGCTAATATTTGGAAATAGCCTAAGTGCCCATCAGCTGATGAGTGGGTTAAAAAAACAACAAAACAACTATACTATCCAGCAGTAAAAAAATAAAGAAATCTTACCATTTGCAACAGCATGGATACATCCGATAAGGGGTTAATCTCCAAAATATATAGGGAACTTATACAATTTAACAAGAGGAAGACAAACAATCCAATTAAAAATGGTAAAAGGGCCTAAATAGACACTTCTCCAAAGTGGGAATACAAAGGCCAAGATTTGCTCTCTTAGGGTGGTCATACTTACGTCAAAGGTGTGTTAACCCAGATGCACAGAATATTGGATGGGGTTGCTTAAGGCAAAGAGAAGCCCTTGAGTAAAGAAGTGATAAGCCTGGGGCATGCCCACCCCCCCCCCCACCCCGAGGGACCCAGGTAGGAATTTGTGATCAGAGCCTCCTGTGAGGTTCCTTTCAGTCACTGAGTTTTGTCAGATTTACCACAGAGCCCGATTTCTTGTTCACAAATACAATCCCTTAAACTAGACATAGAAAAGGGCTTTCTGTGAGCTCTGTGGCTGAGCATTGAGCAAAACCCTTTTAAGACAGAGCAGGAAATTGTGTCTTTTCTCAACTCTGCACCTATTCCTGGTCCTGACCCTATGCTGTTCCTGAGCACCCCCTGCATCCCAGCCCTGCTGCCCCATTCAGGGAGGTTTGTGTCTGGGCTCACAGTCACTTCCCCTCACTGTATCTCACACAGTAATACACAACCATGTCCTTGGTGATCACAGATCTCCTACAGGGAGAACTGGTTCTTGGACATGTCTGGGTAGATAACTAACTGACTCTGGAGAGATGGTGCATATTCTCTGTACCACTGAATAGGCTAAAGACTAATTCTATCTATAACATCTGGTTCTCTTTAAGGCAGCGGTTCTCAACCTGTTAGTCGCGACCCCTTTGGGGGTCGAATGACCTTTCACAGGGGTCGTCTAAGACCATTGGAAACACATATATAATTACATATTGTTTTTGAGACTAATCACTATGCTTTAATTATGTTCAATTTGTAACAATGAAAATATATCCTGCATATCAGATATTTACATTACGATTCATAACAGTTGGAAAATTACAGTTATGAAGTAGCAACGAAAATAATTTTATGGTTGGGGTCACCACAACCTGAGGAACTGTACTAAACAGTTGCAGCATTAGGAAGGTTGAGAACCACTGCTATAAGGGAACATTTCTCAAGTGGAACAAGGTAACCCAGATGGGATAATATAATCTATTGCCCTTTTGCCTGCAGTCTAGGCTAGCAAGATTTGTTGCCTGTTTGCTCACATGTTACAGAGTCCATAAATCGTAAAGACACAACCCCTGGAGAGGGATTGTTACTTCATAGACTGTACTATTACATCATAGACAGGATTGTAACTACATAGAGAGGATTGTTACTTCATAGACTGGATTGTGACTTCATAGAGAGGATTGTTACTTCATAGACTGGATTGTTACTTCATAGACTGTATTGTTACATCATAGACAGTATTGTGACTTCATAGAGGGGATTGTTACTTCATAGACTGGATTGTTATTTCATAGACAGGTTTGTTACTCATAAACAGTATTGTGACTTCATAGGCAGAATTGTTACATATGTGGGGATTGTTTTTTTCATAGACAGGGTTTTTACTTCATAGACAGGGTTGTTACTTCATAGACTGTATTGTTACATCATAGACAGGTTTGTGAATTCATAGAGAGGATTGTTACTTCATAGACTGGATTTGAACTTCATAAACAGGGTTTTTACATCCTAGACAGGATTGTTACATCATAGACAGGATTGTTACTTCATAGACTGTATTGTTACATCATAGATAGCATTGTGACTTCATAGAGAGGATTGTTACATCATAGAGAGTTTTGCGACTTCGTAGACTATTATTACATCATAGACAGGATTGTGACATAATAAATCTGAATTTTATTTCATAGACTCGATTGTGACTTCATAGACTGGTTTGTTACCTTATATACTGTATTGTGACTTCATAGGCAGGATTGTTACTTCATAGACAATGTTGTTTCATCATAGACAGGATTGTTACCTCATAGACAGGATTGTGACATCATAGACTGTATTATTACATCATAGACAGGATTGTGACTTCATAGGTTTGTTACTTCATAGATAGGTTTCTTATCTCATATACAGGGTTGTGACTTCATAGGGAGTATTGTTACTTCTTAAAAAGCATTGTTACATCATAGACAGGATTGTGAATTCATAGAGAGGAGTGTTACTTCATAGACTGGATTGTGACTTCATAGATTGGTTTGTTACCTCATAAACAGTGTTGTGACTTCATATTCAGGATTGTTACATCTGTGGGGATTGTTTTTTCATAGACTGGATTGTTACTTCATAGAAAGGGTTGTTACCTCATAGGCAGGATTGTTACCTCATAGACAGGGTTGTGACTTCATAGAATATATTGTTACATCATAGACAGGATTGTGAGTTCATCGATTGTTACTTCATAGACAGGATAGTTTCGTCATAGTCATGATTGCAACTTCATAGAGAGAATTGTTACATCATAGACTGGATTGTGACATCATAGAGAGGATTGTTACTTCATAGACAGGATTGTTAATTCACAGACTGTACTGTTACATCATAGACAGGTTTGTGACTTCATAGAGAGGATTTTTACTTCATAGACTGGATTGTGACTTCATAAACTGTATTCTTACTTCATAGATAGGATTGTTATTTCATGAACTGGATTTTTACTTCATAGACAGGTTTGATACATCATAGATAGGATTGTTACTTCATAGACGGTAGTGTTACATCATAGACAGTATTGTGGACTTCATAGGATTGTTACTTCATAGACTGGATTGTTACTTCATAGACTGTATTGTTACTTCATAGACAGGATTGTTACTTCATAGACTGTATTGTTACATCATAGACAGGACTGTGACTTCATAGAGAGGATATTTACTTCATAGAATGGATTGTGACTTCATAGAGATGATTGTTACTTCATAGACAGGGGGGCCAGGAGAGGTGGCATCGAATTGAGTGCTGAGACACCCCTTAGCCTACGACTGGGGCAGCCAGTCTCAATGGAGAGTGAGACTCCTCCCCCCATCCCCCAGGCAAGGAGCACAGCCACACCCAGATTCCACCCTGAAAGAGATCAAGGATTAAAATAATCTAATCAGCCCCTGGGAGTTAACAGGGTCTGGCCTATAGAGGGATTTTCAATGCCATATAGCCTCAGAGACCAACCCCAGAACACTGCCACCCAGAGGCTGAGCCACAAACTGATTCTTTGCTACATACAAAATAAGGCAGTCTGGGAAACAAATACGGCCTGCTTTAAAATAAGGACTGTGGTTTACAACACAGAGTAACAGTGTATCACAGGGAAACTCAACACTCTCCTGAATACCTGGCAGGACTAAAGGCGAGCCAGACTGAAGAATAGAAGAACCGAAGGACCTTCACTACTGCAATTTTTTTTTCTTTTTTCACCTTTTAACTAAGAAACCATTTTTTTTCCTTTTTTTTCTTCTATTTTTTCCCTCTTTTTCCATCACCTGATTTTACCCTTTTAATTACTACCTTCTTATTTTTTACCAGTATTATTACTGCTACCATTTTACCATCTTTTAAAGTGCCATTTTATTTTCTCTTTATTTTATTTTGGGATTAGTGTTCTCCATTCTATTTTCATCGTTATATCATTGGTTGTTTCTAGTTTGCATCCATCTACAGGGACCTGGTGCTGGAATTTTCTGGGATGAGTGGCGGTTCTATAGGAGTATTCTCCTCATATAAAAAGTCTCTTCCCCTCTCCCACTTCAGTCTCTCTTTTCGTTCTTTTTTTTTTCTTTTCTCACTTTTATTTTCCCCCCTTCTTTTTCCCAATTTCATTTTTGCACTCCTTTTTTTGGTCCCTACTTTTCTTTTCTTTTTTCTCTTTTATCTTTTTCTCTTCCTTCTTCCTTATCCCCTAATTCTCTTAATTCGGGTGGTCACCTTTATTTGGGGTTATTAATATCGTGAATATATTTGTGTTTAGTGCCTGGTACATGGTGCCTTGTTGTGTTGTATTTAGTGCCCTTAAATCAATGCAGCAGATCCAAGCAACAGCAACCTCCTGAGCAACATACCCTCTGCTAAGAAATAGCAGCTGTACGTGAAACCGCCCCCCCCACACCAGCCAGAATAGCCACCACAGCTGTGAACAGTACCCACCAGAGGAGCTGATGCCAACTGAAGAGCAGCTCCTACCGCAACTGCCCGAAGAGCAACCACAGACCAAGGAGTCACTGCCACCCAGGGAGCAGCCACTGAACGACTCAACGTCTAGATATGTCAGTGAGATCAAAAATGGGTAGACAAACAAACCCCCAAAGGAAAGAGAAGGAGGACTCTCCAGAAAAGCAGCTAAGTAATACAGAGGCATGCAACATGACAGAAAAAGAATTCAGAATAAGGGTCCTAGAGTGCATAAACCAGATGGAGGAAAAAATCGACAACCTCTGCAAGAAGCAAGAAGAAACAGATGAAAAAATCAATAACATATGGAAGAAGCTAGAAGAAACAGATGAAAAAATCAACAACTTAAGAAACACCCAAGAAGAAATGAAGAAATGAAGCTATATCAATAGCTGCAATAAAAAACACCATTGAAAGTATCAACAGTAGACTAGGAGAAGCGGAGGACCGAATTAGTGAATTAGAAGACAAGGAAGCAAAACACACCCAAAATGTACTGCAATTGGAGAAAAAAATTAAAAGACAGGAGGAGAGCCTAAGGGAGCTTTGGGACAACATGAAACGAAACAACATACGAATAATAGGGGTACCAGAACAACAGAAAGATGAACAAGGATTAGAAAACCTATTCGAAGAAATAATATCAGAAAACTTCCCTGAGCTGGGGAAGAAAAAAGTCACACAAGCCCAGAGAGTCCAAAACAAGGTGAACCCGAAAAGACCCACACGAAGACACATCATAATTACCATGGCTAATGTTCAGGACAAAGAGAAAATCTTACAGGCTGCAAGAGAGAGACGGAAAGTCACATACAAGGGATCTCCCATTAGATTATCAAATGATTTCTCAACAGAAACACATCAGGCCAGAAAAGAATGGATGGAAATTTACGAAGTGATACAAAGCAAAGGACTGAATCCAAGAATACTCTATCCAGCAAGGCTATCATTCAAACTTGAAGGGGAAATAAGAAGCTTCACAGACAAAAAAAGGCTAAGGGAGTTTATCACCACCAAGACAGCAATGCAAGGAATGCTAAAGGGTCTGGTATAAAAAGAAGAAATAAAAAGCTCAGAAAGAAAACAGCCACACAAAAAAAGAAATGGCTACAAACAAGTACCTTTCAATAATAACTTTAAACGTAAACGGACTAAATGCTCCAACCAAAAGACATTGAGTGGCTGAATGGATAAAAAAACATGACCCATACATCTGCTGTCTACAAGAAACCCACATCATTAGAAGGGACTCACACAGACTGAAAGTGAAAGGATGGAAAAATATCTTTCAGGCAAATGGAAAGGAAAAGAAAGCTGGGGTAGCAATACTTATATCAGACAAAATAGACATCAAAGTGAAGGCCATAACAAGAGATAAGGAAGGCCACTTCATAATACTAAAGGGATCAATACAACAAGAAGATATAACCCTGGAAAACATATATGCACCCAATGCAGGAGCACCCAAATTTATAAAATCTCCTGGAAGATATCAAAGGAGAGATCGACAACAATACAATCATAGTAGGGGATTTTAATACACCACTGACAGCACTGGATAAGTCCTCTAGACAAACAATCAACAAAGATACAGCAATCCTAAATGACTCACTTGATCAGATGTACTTAATAGACATCTTCAGAACACTTCACCCCAAAGCCAGGGAATATACGTTCTTCTCAAGTGCTCATGGGACATCTTCAAAAATAGACCACATATTGGGTCACAAGCAAAGTATCCCCAAATTCAAGAAGATTGAAATTATAAAAAGCATCTTCGCAGACCACGATGGCATAATATTAGAAATAAACTACAATAAAAACAACCCAAAATACTCAAACACCTGGAAGCTGAATAGCATGCTATTAAATATTGATTGGGTTACCAATGAGATCAAAGAAGAAATTAAAAACATCCTGGAAACTAATGACAGTGAAAACACAACAATCCAAAACCTATGGGACACAATGAAAGCATTCCTGAGAGGGAAGTTTATAGCTCTACAGGCCTATCTCAAAAAACAAGAAAAAATGGTAGTAAATCATCTAACTCTACAACTCAAAGATTTAGAAAGAGAGCAACAAGGAAACCCCAGAGTGAGCAGAAGGAAGGAGATAATAAAGATTAGAGCAGAAATAAATGACATAGTGACCAAAAAAACAATACAGAAAATCAATGAAACCAAGAGCTGGTTCTTTGAAAGGATAAACAAGATTGATAAACCCCTAGCCAGACTCACCAAGAAGCAAAGAGAGAGGACCCAAATAAACAAAATCAGAAATGATACAGGCAAAATAACAACAGACCCCATAGAAATACAAATGATTGTTAAATAATACTGTGGACAGCTCTACTCCAAGACACTAGACAACCTGGAGGAAATGGACAAATTCCTAGAAAAATACAACATTCCAAAACTCAATCAGGAAGAATCTAAAAATCTCAACAGGCCAATATCTATGGAAGAAATTGAAGCAGTCATCAAAAAGCTTCCATCAAACAAAGCCCAGGACCAGATTGCTTCACAGGGGAGTTTTACCAAACATTCAAGGAAGAACTAAAACATATCCTCCTCAGACTACTACAGAAAATTCATGAGGAAGGAACACTTCCCAGCTGATTCTATGAAGCCAGCATCACCCTAATACCAAAACCAGGTAAAGACAACACAATGAAAGAGAATTACAGGCCAATATCCCTCATGAACATAGATGCCAAAATCCTCCACAAAATCTTAGCCAATCGGATCCAGCAGTACATCAGAAAGATCATACACCATGACCAAGTAGGATTTATCCCAGGGATGCAAGGATGGTACAATATCCGCAAATCAATAAACGTGATACATCACATAAACAAATTGAAAGAAAAAAACCACATGGTCATATCAATTGATGCAGAAAAACCATTTGACAAAATTCAACACCCATTTTTGATAAAAACTCTCAGTAAGGCGGGAGTAGAAGAATCATACCTCAACATAATAAAAACCATATATGACAGGCCCACAGCCAGCATCATACTCAATGGACAAAAACTAACACCATTTCCCCTAAGAACAGGAACAAGACAGGGATGCCCCCTCTCACCACTCCTGTTCAACATAGTACTGGAAGTGTTAGCCATTGCAATTAGGCAAGAAGAAGAAATAAAAGGCATCCAAATTGGAAAAGAGGAAGTAAAACTGTCCTTATTTGCAGACGACATGATATTATGCATATAAAACCCTAGAGACTCCATCAAAAAACTACTAGACTTAATACATGATTTTGGCAATGTAGCAGGATATAAAATTAACCCCAAGAAATCTGAGGCATTTCTATACACCAATAGTGAACTTTCAGAAAGAGATATTATAAAAACAATCCCGTTTACCATCGTACCAAAAAAATTAAGCTACCTAGGAATAAACTAAACTAAAGAGGCAAAAGACCTCTACTCAGAAAACTACAGGACATTGAAAAAAGAGATAGAGGAAGACATAAACAGATGGAAGAACATACCGTGTTCATGGATTGGGAGAATCAACATCATTAAAATGTCCATACTACCCAAAGCAATCTATAAATTCAACGCACTTCCCATTAAAATACCAATGGCATACTTCATAGATCTAGAACGAACTCTCCAAAAATTCATCTGGAATAAAAAAAGACCCTGAATAGCTGCAGCAATCCTGAGAAAGAACAAAGTAGGTGGGATCTCAATACCAGATATCAAGATGTATTACAAAGCCACTATTCCCAAAACTTCCTGGTACTGGCACAAGAATAGGCATATAGATCAATGGAATAGAATAGAGAGCCCAGAAATTGGCCCGAACCAATATGCTCAATTAATATTTGACAAAGGAGGCAAAAACATACAATGGAGCCAAGATAGTCTCCTCAATAAAGTTGGACAGATATATGCAAGAAAATGAAACTAGACTACCAACTTACACCATACACAAAAATAAACTCAAAATGGATAAAGGACTTAAATGTACGACAGGAAACCATAAAAATTCTAGAAGAATCCAAAGGCAACAAAATCTCAGACATACGCCGAAGCAATTTTTTCACTGATACAGCTCCTAGGACACTTGAAACTAAAGAGAAAATGAACAAATGGGACTACATCAAAATAAAAAGCTTCTGCACAGCAAAAGAAACCATCAACAAAACAACGAGAAAACCCACAGTGTGGGAAAACATATTTGCTAATGTCATATCTGATAAGGGCCTAATCTCCAAAATTTATAGGAATTCATGCAACTTAACAAAAGGAAGATAAACAATCCAATCAAAAAATGGGCAAAGGACCTAAATAGACACCTTTCAAAAGAGGACATTCAGAAAGCCAAGAGACATATGAAAACATTCTCAAAGTCACTAATCATCCGAGAGATGCAAATCAAAACAACAATGAGGTACCATCTCACACCTGTCAGACTGGATATTATCAACAAATCAACAAACGACAAGTGCTGGAGAGGATGTGGAGAAAAAGGTACACTTGTGCACTGCTGGTCGGAATGAAGACTGGTGCAGCCACTATGGAAGACAGTATGGAGTTTCCTCATAAAACTTAAAATGGAACTCCCATTTGACCCTGTGATCCCACTTCTAGGAATATATCCGAAGAAACCAGAAACACCAATCAGAAAGGATATATGCACCCCTATCTTCATAGCAGCACAATTCACCATAGCTAAGATCTGGAAACAGCCTAAGTGCCCATCAGTAGATGAATGGATTAGAAAACTGTGGTACATCTACACGATGGAATACTATGCTGCTCAAAAAAGGAAGGAACTCTTACCATTTGCAACGGCATGGATGGAACTGGAGAGCATTATGCTAAGTGAACTAAGCCAGTCAATGAAGGAAAAATACCACATGATCTCTCTCATTCATGGATAATTGAGACCATTATAAACTTTTGAGCAATAATAGATACAGAGTCAGAGCTGCCTCAAACAGATTGTCAAACTGCAGCGGGAAGGCCAGGGAGGGTTGGGGGGCAGGAGGTAGGGGGGTAAGAGATCAACCAACGGACTTGTATGCAAGCATATAAGCATAACCAATGGACATAAGACACTGGGGGATAGGGGAGGCTAGGGGACTGTCTAGGGCGGGGGAAAAATGGACACATATGAAATACCCTTTGTAATAAAAAATTAAAAAAAAGACTATGATTTTTCATCGGACACGGCTCCCTAGTGGTCTGTCTTGGGGGATCTTGAAATCTGGGCATAACAAGGATATAAAGGAAATGTGTTTGTATTTTTCCATGTTTTAAGATGATGGGGAGGGATCTAAGGAGGGGGCAGGCATGTGAGAAGGGAGGAATGCAGAATTCTTTCATTGGGGCACCAGACAAGCCATTCCACACTGAGCCAGACACTTAGAATAAGCACAAGGAGAAGACTGAAGGGGGATTTTTTCCTCAATACCTTCTAATACTGGCAAGGAAGAAAAGAAGATGATGCTAAATTTAGGTTTGGATTGGGTGCGTGGGATGGATGGTAGTGGTCGCAGTCATGAGGAACAGAGTGTTGTGGTAGTGCTGGCAGTGCATAATAATAAAACTGATTTCCTTTATACATGGTAGACTATTGAATATTGTTAAACTGTTCAAAGGACGGTCAGCTCAAGATCTGAAGATTTATACCACAACTGCTACAGTTTTTCCATTAACAACTTGGTCTAGAGCAGCATTGTTGGATATTGGAAATACTAGAGAAGTGATGTTTCGCTCTGTTTCACTGATGATTCACTTCATGTTACATTTGCCCCATACCAAATTAAGATACTAGTAGTAAGGAAAATTGGGCATGGTGTACTTGGGTATTATGTTCACAATTTTTCTGTAAACCTGGAACTATTCTAAAATAAAACATCCATGAAAACAACACTCAAAAACCTAGGAAATGGTAATATCTGAACATAGTGGAATGAACCACTGAAATGACGGGGGAGTATGGGAAGTGGCTTAGAGGAAACACCACTTCCCTGCCATATACTGGTCTATAATGCAACTAGATGGAGAGAGAGAGAGAGAGAGAGAGAGAGAGAGAGAGAGAGAGAGAGAGAGAGGTCAATTTGAGAAAAATTTTAGGGCTTGAGGGGCAGTTCTCTTTTCTATAACCAGAGCGACTGAGACTACTGCATCCTCTGCCACCCCTGCCAATCCTGGATGGTCAAGCTGAGGCTTTGTGATGTCAAGGCACACCATGGCAACCACTGATATTGGGCAAACAGAGCTGAAGTGAGTGACTCTTCATTGACCTAGAGAGTATATAGAGAGGCCAGGACCTTTTCAGTAGTGTCTGTTGCCTCAAGATAGCCAAACTTACTAAGAAGATATTGTAGAATAGTGGAGATCAGGAATAAGACTCCAAACACAAGGATGGATGAAGAAACTGCAAGTCCTCTAGTGAATTAGAAGACAGTTTCTCAACTGGATGACAAAGAAGTGGATAAGGTCAGAATATTTTATTCAAATGCAGCCCCTTCCCTAGTAATTCCTCACACAATATTCTGGCCTCGTGCTTTTTGGCCACAGACCCTTCCTCATTAAATCCATTGTCATTCAATTACAAACCCATTAACTAATCATTTTCCAATTTCTTCCCCAAAACCAATGTCTTTCTGTGTTTACCATTTTTCCAAACTACATAACCATGATCGTGGCGATGGTAAATTTGGACTTTAAGCTGAATGAAGACAAGAGGGAGAACGTAAGGATCAGATAATTGTATTTTAGTACAGGAAGGGGAAACCTCCAGTAAGCTAGCCAAAAAATGCAGAAGAAGAAGTGCTGGCGTGTTCATCTACCACAGGTGATACCCAGGGTCTCCCAGAGGAACATATTTAATAATGATGTGTATCCCTCTATAAGAAATGCTTCAGAAATGGGCCTTATGAGAAGATGAAAACATTAATTGTCTCCTTGAAAAAAATACCAGCAAGGATATAAAGGACATGTGTTTGTATTTTTGTGTGTTTTCAGATGATGGGGAGGGATCTCAGGAGGGGGCAGGCATGTGAGAAGGGAGGAATGTAGAATTCTTTCATTGGGGCTTAGAAAAGCGATTCCATACTGAGCCAGGCATTTAGAATAAGGACAAGGAGCAGACCGAAGGGGGATTTTTCCCTCAACACTTTATTGTACTGCAAGGAAGGAAATAAGCTGATGTTTAATTTTGGTTTGTAAGGGGTGGGGGTGGGATGGATGGTGGTGGTCGCAGTCAGGAGGAACAGGTTGTTGTGTTAGTGCTGGCAGTGTATAATAATGAATTAGATTTCCTTTTTACATGGTAGACTACTGAATATTGTTAAACTATTGAGAGGATGGTCAAATCAAGATGTGAAGTTTCATGCCACAACTGGTACAGTTTTTCCTGTAAAAACTTGGTCTAGAACAGCATTGTTGGATATTGGAGATACTAGAGAAGTGAGGTTTCGCTCTGTTTCACTGATGATTCCCTTCATGTTACATTTGCCCCATACCAAAGTAAGATACTAGTAATAAGGGAAATTGGGCATGGTGTACCTGGGTATTATGTTCACAATTTTTCTGTAAA
The DNA here is from genome assembly GCA_036010255.1 of Myotis pilosus. Classification (NCBI taxonomy): domain Eukaryota; kingdom Metazoa; phylum Chordata; class Mammalia; order Chiroptera; family Vespertilionidae; genus Myotis; species Myotis pilosus. Next base: position 15,398,911 of record JASKON010000027.1, read on the forward strand.
CCTGGAACTATTCTAAAATAAAACATTAAAACAACACTCAAAATCCTAGGATATTGTAATATCTGAACATAGTGGAATGGACCACTGAAATGAAGGGGGAATATGGGAAGTGGCTTACTGGAAACGCCATCTCCCTGCCATGTGCTGGACTATAAACGAATTTGAGGAAATGAGCGAGAGAGAGAGAGAGAGAGAGAGAGAGAGAGAGAGAGAGAGAGAGGTTAGTTTGGCAAAAATTTTAGAAGGTAAGAAGAAGGTCTCTATTCTAATACCAGAGTGTCTAGTATCCTCTGCCACCCCTGCTCCTCATGGATGTTGAAGCTGAGGCTTTGTGATGTCAAGCCAAACCATGGCAACCACTGATTTTGGGCAACCAGAGCTGAATTGAGTGACTCCTCATTGACCTAGTGAGTATATATAGAGGCCAGGACCCTTTGAGTAGTGTCTGTTGCATCAAGATAGCCAAATTTACTAAGAAGATATTGTAGAATAGTGGAGATAAGGAATAAGACTCCAAACACAAGGATGGATGAAGAAACTGCAAGTCCTACAGTGAATTAGAAGTCAGTTTCTCAACTGGACAACAAAGAAGTGGATAAGGTAAGAATACCTTATTCAAATGCTGCCCCTTCCCCAGTAATTCCTCACACAAGATTCTGGCCTTGTGCTTTTTGGCCACAGACACTTCCTCATTCAATCCATTGTCATTCAATTACAAGCCCATTTCCTAATCATTTTTGAATTTCTTCCCCAAAACCAATGTCTTTCTGTGTTTAACTTGTTTCCAAACTACATAACCAAGATAGTGGCGATGAAAAATTTGAACTTTAGGCTTAGTGAAGATAAGAGGGAGAAAGACAGAACGAATGAGATAATTGTATTTTACTACAGAAGGGGAAAACTCCAGTAAGCAAGCCTAGAAATGCAGAAGAAGTAGTGCTGGAGTGTTCATCTACCCCAGTTGATACTCAGGGTCTCCCAGAGGAACACACTTAATAATGTGTATCCCTCTATAAGAAATGCTTCAGAAATGGGGATATGAGAAGATGAAAACATTAATGGTCTCCGTGAATAAATACCAGCAAGGGTATAAAGGAAATGTGTTTGTAGTTTTGCGTGTTTTCAGATGATGGGGAGGGACCTAAGGAGGGGGCAGGCATGTGAGAAGGGAGTAATGTAGAATTCTTTCATTGGGACACCAGACAAGCCATTCCATACTGTGCCAGACACTTAGATTAAGGACAAGGAGCAGACTGAAGGGGGAATTTTTCCTCCATATGTTATTATACTGGCAAGGAAGAAAAGAAGCTGATGTTTAAGTTTGGTTTGGATAGGGGGTGTGGGATGGATGGTGGTGGTCGCAGTCATGAGGAACAGGTTGTTGTGTGAGTGCTGGCAGTGCATAATAATGAATTTGATTTCCTTTTTACATGGTAGACTACTGAATATTGTTAAACTATTGAAAGGATGGTCGACTCAAGATGTGAGGTTTTATGCTGAAACAGGAACAGTTTTTCCTTTAACAACTTGATCTAGAACAGCATTGTTGGATATTGGAGATACTAGAGAAGTGAGGTTTCACTCTGTTTCACTGATGATTCCCTTCATGTTACATTTGCCCCATACCAAAGTAAGATACTAGTAATAAGGGAAATTGGGTATGGTGTACCTGGGTATTATGTTCACAATTTTTCTGTAAAGATGGAACTATTCTAAAATAAAACATCCATGAAAACAACACTCAAAATCCTAGGATATTATAATATCTGAACATAGTGGAATGGACCACTGAAATGATGGGGGAGTATGGGAAGTGGCTTAGAGGAAACACCACTTCCCTGCCATATACTGGTCTATAATGCAACTAGATGAAGAGAGAGAGAGAGGTCAATTTGAGAAAAATTTTAGGAGTGAGGGGCAGTTCTCTTTTCTATAACCAGAGCGACTGAGACTACTGCATCCTCTGCCACCCCTGCCAATCCTGGATGGTCAAGCTGAGGCTTTGTGATGTCAAGGCACACCATGGCAACCACTGATATTGGGCTACCAGAGCTGAAGTGAGTGACTCTTCATTGACCTAGAGAGTGTATAGAGAGGCCAGGACCTTTTCAGTAGTGTCTGTTGCCTCAAGATAGCCAAACTTACTAAGAAGATATTGTAGAATAGTGGAGATCCGGAATAAGACTCCAAACACAAAGATGGATAAAGAAACTGCAAGTCCTACAGTGAATTAGAAGACAGTTTCTCAACTGGATGACAAAGAAGTGGATAAGGTCAGAATACTTTATTCAAATGCAGCCCCTTCCCCAGTAATTCCTCACACAAGATTATGGCCTTGTGCTTTTTGGCCACAGACACTTCCTCATTAAATCCATTGCCATTCAATTACAAGCCCATTAACTAATCATTTTCCAATTTCTTCCCCAAAACCAATGTCTTTCTGTGTTTACCATTTTTCCAAACTACATAACCATGATCGTGGCAATGGTAAATTTGGACTTTAAGCTTAATGAGGACAAGAGGGAGAACGTAAGGATCAGATAATTATATGTTACTACAGGAAAGGGAAAACCTCCAGTAAGCTAGACAGAAAATGCAGAAGAATAAGTGCTGGAGTGTTCATCTACCACAGGTGATAACCAGGGCCTCCCAGAGGAACATATTTAATAATGATGTGTATCTCTCTATAAGAAATGCTTCAGAAATGGGCATTATGAGAAGATGAAAACATTAATTGTCTCCTTGAAAAAAATACCAGCAAGGATATAAAGGAAATGTGTTTGTATTTTTGTGTGTTTTCAGATGATGGGGATGGATCTCAGGAGGGGGCAGGCATGTGAGAAGGGAGGAATGTAGAATTCTTTCATTGGGGCCCCAGAAAAGCCATTCCATACTGAGCCAAGCATTAAGAATAAGGACAAGGAACAGACTGAAGGGGGATTTTACCTCCATATTTTATTATACTGGCAAGGAAGAAAAGAAGGTGATGTTTAAGTTTGGTTTGGATAGGGGTGTGGGATGGATGGTGGTCGTCGCAGTCATGAGGAACAGGTTGTTGTGTTAGTGCTGGCAGTGTATAATAATGAATTTGATTTCCTTTTTACACCGTAGACTATTGAATATTGTTAAACTATTGAAAGGATGGTCGACTCAAGGTGTGATTTTTTTATCCACAACTGGTACAGTTTTTCCTTTAACAAGTTGGTCTAGAACAGCATTGTTGGATATAGGAGATACTAGAGAAGTGAGGTTTCACTCTTACTGTTTCACCAATGATTCCCTTCATGTTACATTTGCCCTATACCAAAGTAAGATAGTAGTAATAAGGGAAATTGGGTATGGTGTACCTGGGTATTATGTTCACAATTTTTCTGTACACCTGGAACTATTTTAAATTAAAACAACACTCAAAAACCAGGAAATGGTAATATCTGACATAGTGGAATGGACCACTGAAATGACGGGGTAGTGTGGGAAATGTCTTTGAGTAATCACCACTTCCCTGCCATATGCTGGACTATAATGGAACTAGAGGAAATGAGAGAGAGAGAGAGAGATGTCAGTTTGAGAAAAATTTTATTAGGTAAGGGGAAGTTCTCTTTTCTATAACCAGAGCGTCTGAGACTACTGCAGCTACTTCCACCCCTTCCCCTCCTGGATGGTCAAGCTGAGGCTTTGTGATGTCAAGCCACACCATGGCAACCACTGATTTTGGGAAACCAGAACTGAAGTGAGTGACTCTTAATTGACCTAGAGAGTATGCAGAGAGGCAAGGACCTTTTCAGTAGTGTCTGTTGCCTAAAGATAGCCAAACTTACTAAGAAGATATTTTAGATTAGTGTAGAGAAGGAATAAGACTCTGAACACAAGGATGGTTGAAGAAACTGCAAGTCCTAAAGTGAATTAGAAGTCAGTTTCTCAACTGGATGACGAAGAAATGGATAAGGTCAGAATACCTTTTTCAAATGCTGCCCCTTCCCCAGTAATTCCTCTCCCAAGATTCTGGCCTTGTGCTTTTTGGCCACAGACACTTCCTCATTCAATCCATTGTCATTCAATTACAAGCCCATTTCCTAATCATTTTCCAATTTCTTCCCCAAAACCAACGTTTTTCTGTGTTTAACTTGTTTCCAAACTATATAACCAAGATAAGGGTGATGGTAAATTTTGTCTTTAAGCTCAGTGAAAAGATGGAGAAAGAGAGACAGAATAAGATAATTGTATTTTACTACAGGAAGGGGAAAACCTCCAGTAAGCAAGCCAACAAATGCAGAAGCGGAAGTGCTGGAGTGTTCATCTACCACAGGTGAAACCCAGGGTCTCTCAGAGGAACACACTGAATAATGTGAATCCCTCTATAAGAAATCCTTCAGAAATGGGCATTATGAGAAGATGAATATATTAATGGTCTCCTTGAATAAATACCAGCAAGGGTTAAAGGACAGAACAGGACTGATAGCTGTGTCCTTATCCCCCTCTTCCATGAAAAGCAGCAGAATGTATCAGTTACTCAGCCTGCCCTTATCTCAGCCAATGGGAAAGCTGGGGATACTAGCCCAAGGCCAAGAGTATCATAGCCACCCCCCTATCTTTGTGTAACCAGATCCTACTTGCACCCTGCCCTCGCGTCACTAGCCCCGGCCCTCACTCAACCAACTGGAATTGGCAAAATCAGTGATCAGAGTGTGCCCCCACCCCCCCCGACCCCAAGTCCTATAAATTATTTGTTCCCTTTGGAATTGGGGCTCTCTCTTGCATTCAGTAATGGGTGCGGGGGGGGGGGGACCAAGTCCCGGGCTTGAATAAAAGACTATGCTTTTGCATCGGACTCAGCTCCCTAGTGGTCTGTCTTGGGGCATCTTGAAATCTGGGCATAATATTGGGCGGCTCGTCTGGGACCCCCAAGACTCACGAGGGAACCCGATCCTGAGAGTCTGACTGACCGCGGTAAGTGTCTGGGTGTTGTTGATTCTGTTCTTTGTGTTCTGTCCCGTGTGAGCTCACTTCTGAAATCTGTATTGCCCGTAAAGGCCTAGGTGGATGCACTTGGGGGCCACGGGAGGGATAAGGCGGGGGACGCCCCGATCCTCCATCTGGAGGGGCATAGAAACCCCTCAATCTGAGACGAGTGATGAATGGCCATCATCTAATCTGTAGTTTTGCTTCCGCAGAGTCAGAAGGTTGTTTTGGTTTTGCTTCCATAGAGTTGGAAGACTGTATTTGTCTGGGTTTGTGTTTTTTGTTTGTTTGTTTGTTTTCTGTGGACTTACTGGACGGACGTTATGTGTGGGAAGCTAATATTGGTTTAAGCCTCGGACTGACCTGTGGGCAAAGTCACAAACAATTCCTTGCTTAGAGGGCACAGTCCTCTTAGCATAATTAGGCTTGACCTTATAACACTCCCTAGATCTTATCTGGGAAGCTAAGGGGCTGAGGAAGTGCAGGAAGTATAACCATGGTGTAAACAAGTGAAACTCACAAGAACAGTGTAACTTTGGTAACCACTACCTTGTTTACCTCTCAGTATAAAAAGCTTGGTGAGGCCTGAGCACAGTGGAAGTTCTTCCTCCTGAGTTGTACTTGCTCACCTGGTTCCCCAGTATTCCCAAATTATCTCCTGTCTTTTCTTTTTCATTTGTTGTGCAGCTCCTCTTCCAGACCCGAACCCTGAACCACGCAGGACGTTGAGGGAAACACTTATGACGTCTGGCGCCCGACAGGGGCTCTGGAAGTGAAGGCAAAGTGAGGAACAAAGAATTCACTCTAAAGGTAGGAAAATTCACCGTAAAATTGAGGGGTTATTTCACCGCACACAAATGGCCACAATCAGCTACAGTGTTCCGGAACTGTAGGCGGTGTGGGAACGTTTTCTCAACCAGGCTAACGGAGCAGGATTTGGCTTTAAATAGTAGATTGGGCTTTAAAAAAAGAAAAAAAGCAAGAAATTTTATTATAGACTTTTGAGTTGCATGTTTAAGGAGTTAAAAGTTTCAGAAGGTAATCTCTTATAGTTTTTGCATGTTGCTATAGAACATAACTTTTGTTTTCTTGAAAAAGGTACATTAGATCTTGAAAGCTTACTAAAAAGTTAGAACTTGAAAAAAGGTCAGCAGCAGGGAAAAACTTGCCTCCAAACTGTTTTTCCTTGTGAAACACAGTATTTAATTTGCTGGAGCCTTTAAGAGAGGCCAAGGAGGATAAATCTCCTCCCCTTGCACCCTCTGCTCCTAAAGAGGAGCAGAAAGAAAAGAAAAAATGGGAGGAATGGTCTTCATGGCTCCCTACACCTCCATGTCCTAGTCCTGAAATGTTTAATTCTCCGTTAATAGAATCACTTGTGCTAAACTGCCAAATTATAAAGAAATTGTAATATTAAAAGGTACTCTTTTAAATCAGGCTGAAAAAAAAATAGTGCCATGGTCACTTCAATGTGGGTTCTTGTTCAAATTAAAATCTTAATTTGTATTTGGAATCTAAAATCTGTAATAAGAAATGAAATCCCACTACCGAATCCACCTCTGGTGTGGAGAGATTCAAAGGTGGCAGGAGAGGGCAGAGCTATAAGCTCTCCCGCAATGAGATTACTTAATGTATTATTTAAAAATTACAGGAGAACATCTTATGACAACCAAACTTTGGCTAAGATAACCTTGGGTGCTAGCAATGACTTTAGAAAGTGAAATAGGAAAAAATTTAAAAAGTCTTTTTCTATTAAGCATGACTTAGGGAAAAATACGCCATCTGAGTCATTTGCTGAAACTTCCCCCAAAGCAGGATGTGGGGGAAGGGAAGGGAGCACATGGCGATCCAATACGGACACCCCCTCCCCAACTGTTCTAATTGAAAAGTTTTACAAAATTTAAAAATGCATCTGGGATTTCTGCGCACGTGTAAAGAAAAAAACTGACTTGGAACTAACGCACGCATCGTCCGATTTTGGACATTTAGATAGAGTTTTGAGCTGAAATCTCTTTACAAATGTACAAAATAAAACCTAAGACTGATTATTTCCTAAGAAAAATGGTGTATTTGAGCCAGGGAAGAAATGCAGGCTGGTTCTAGCAACAAGATTGGTATTTTTCCAGAATAAATTGATTTTTGAAATGTTAATAAAGCCTGTTCCAAAGTTAATCTTAAAAGCCTCAAAGAAATTCAGTAAAATTGTCTTATAGAAAATTTGCCAAAGTAACTGCCTTAAAATAATAATTTGGATGTGAATCTCAAGAACTATATTAATTATAAAAATCTAAGTAGCCCGGTAAAGGACGGCTACACTCTTTAGTTAAGGCTGGATTCCCAAGGCAATTTCTAATAGAGGAAGGGCTAGCCGCCCTTCCCCCAACAGAACAAGCAGGCAGACCAAAAATTTCCTGCCAGTGGCAACTTCTAAAGACAGGCTTGCTTCCCAGTTTCCCATCCTTGGGAGCAATGGCAGCCTAGGGCTTTGGGAGTTTGCTAAATTGCTAAATCTGCCTCATGGAAAATCTAGAGGACAGCATTACATCTGTTGGTTGATTATGTCTTGCATCTTTGAAGTTTATTCTTAAAAATGTTATTGATTGAGAAATACTAAAGATTTGACTTGCCAGCTAAAAGTTTAAGGTTGGGATTGAATTGGGGAAAATTGTGTAATTGAGGTAGCTAGATGCCTAAAGTATAGAGATTTATCTTTGAAAACATAATTTTTGTTTTCTCTGAAATAATTAGAATTCAAAATATGTTACTCATTGATCTGATTAAAAAAGAGGATGAATTCTGTGATCCCAACCAAAATTTTTATATACAAAGATCAGTTTTAATTTAATTGATATCTCTTCATAATTATAAAAGGTATATAATCTTTAAATCATATATACGCATATATATATTTGATGGTCTTTCAAGTTGGATTTCAAAACCATAACCAAGGAATGGCTTTGGGACATTTCATGGGCCCTGAAATGTTTTCAAAAGTTTATTCTCTCCTCTTAAAGGATTTTTTAATAAAGCCAATTTAATATACTTGAAATCACATGGAAAGATTTATCAAATATAAATTAATAAATATATTTTAAGGTTTTGCCTCTAAGAAATGGCAAAACAAGTTATTTTGTTTGATATTTCTTAAAATGCAGCAGTAGAATTTTAAGATAACAAAAGCTCCTCACCGCTGCATTTTAAATTAGGCTGGTGGTGGGACACCGTTTGCACCTCATGAATCAGACGTAAAACTTTACTAAATTTACTAACTTTTGTAATAAAAGTACCGAATATAAGAAGCCAGTATCTTTGTTAGCAATTGACTCCTAGTAAAGTAAAATTCTTCTAAAAAGAGTTACTGAAGGCTTCCCATGATCCCTCCGCATATGCAAATAAGCCAATAGGGAATGCTGTTTAAAAATATTATCTTAAATTTAATAAAAAGGAGAAATTTTAAAATTTTGAACTACCTTCCACTAATATTTATAGGATAATCTAATGATCTGCTGTTAAAATGCCAAATCTGAAAGCACAGTCACCATAAATGTTGAATGATTTTGACTTGAAATACATGGCCTTGCGGCACTATCAGTCAACATCCAGGAAGTAACCCTGTAGGTTCCCTAGTGTCAAAGAAAAAGATTTCTTTTTAAATTGAAGTTTTCCAAGTCTAACCCAGCAGGAGGAGGACGAGCCAGACAACAAACAGCCTGGAGACCACCTGGGGCATGGTAAAGAAGACTGTACAGAGAATGTCTTTCTTGCCATGCTAGCAGTAAGCATCTGTAGAGTAATATTACCTAGGGCAAATGTGGAAGTATTTCAGACTTACACTCCTGACCCTTCATGGATAAGAACCCTTACGTGGGCCGATCCTTCTAGGAAGACCACAGGTGGGGCAAGGAAGCATATGGACAAGGTATTATGACACAGCTGTTGCCACCCAGCTTCCCTTTTGTATGACTCTAAATCAAGCCACTGCTCCCTGTGTGTAAAATTAAAGAGAAGTTTTTGGCCAACCTGGACCCCAAAGAACGGGGAAGAAACGGCTCAAGTACATGTATTATTTCTACTTGCTCCGGGGAAAGGTACAGAAAATATAAGTATGCTAAGGCACACCCCCCCCCCCCCAAGCCTTTATGTAAATGGTCTTATGTATGGAATCCCACTGATGAAGAAGTTAATTGGCAAGATTGTTACAGTAATTATCCTACCACCAGCAAACTTAATAATTTTTTTTCCTTTATAGACTGGAGCCCTTATGGTTCTCTGTATAGTAAGAACCGAACCCCTAAATGGAAAGGGAATGCATCCTATCTATATGTTGAAGAAAATCACTCCATCTCATGGAGGAGACTTTGTTGGGCCTCAATTTCAACATGACAACTGGCAACTACAAAGTACGCTGTGGAAATAAGCTGCTGCACTTGCACCTATAAAATGGTATAGTTTCAATTATAGCTCAAATAGTTCCATTTTTGCTTTACGAGGAACTCTCAATAAGACAGTGTTTGCTACTGCATGTGTGTTTGATCCGTTTGTGCTTCTATCAGGCCCCATTCAGATGAATCTTAATGTTATAAGCCATCTGTATGAGGTGTCATGCACAGCTTGTACATTATCCCATTGTGTCAATTTTACTATTCAAAAGAACTCCCTCATGATTTTAAAACCAGCTTTTGCTTGGGTTCCCACTAACTTAACTGAACCATGGGAATCTCATCAAACCTACGAACTATTGCATGATCTAGTAAAAAATCTTAAAAAGACAAAAAAGATTTATTGGAATGTAAATTACAGGAATCTTTGCCCTCATAACGTTAGTTACTTCTCTGGGCATTGCTCTTTCATCTATGGTATAGACTGTTCAGACCTCTCATTTCATACAACAGGTCAAGGAAAATGTAACTAAGAGCTTGTCTATACAAAAAGAAATTAACACCCAAATTCATAAAAAAACTGGAAGATATCAAAGGAGAGATCGACAACAATACAATCATAGTAGGGGACTTTAATACACCACTGACAGCACTGGATAAGTCCTCTAGACATACAATCAGCAAAGATACAGCAATCATAAATGACTCATTAGATCAGATGGACTTAATAGACATCTTCAGAACACTTCACCCCAAAGCCAGGGAATATACGTTCTTCTCAAGTGCTCATGGGTCATCCTCAAAAATAGACCACATATTGGGTCACAAGCAAAGTATCCCCAAATTCAAGAAGATTGAAATCATAAAAAGCATTTTCGCAGACCAGGATGGCATAATATTAGAAATAAACTACAATAAAAACAACCCAAAATACTCAAACACCTGGAAGCTGAATAGCATGCTATTAAATATTGATTGGGTTACCAATGAGATCAAAGAAGAAATTAAAAACATCCTGGAAACTAATGACAATGAAAACACAACAATCCAAAACCTATGGGACACAATGAAAGCAGTCCTGAGAGGGAAGTTTATAGCTCTACAGGCCTATCTCAAAAAACAAGAAAAAATGGTAGTAAATCATCTAACTCCACAACTCAAAGAATTAGAAAGAGAGCAACAAGAAAACCCCAGAGTGAGCAGAAGGAAGGAGATAATAAAGATTAAAGCAGAAATAAATGACATAGAGACCAAAATAAAAAAAAAAACAATATAGAAGATCAATGAAACCAAGAGCTGGTTCTTTGAAAGGATAAACAAGATTGACAAACCCCTAGCCAGACTCACCAAGAAGCAAAGAGAGAGGACCCAAATAAACAAAATCAGAAACGATAGAAGCAAAATAACAACAGACCCCACAGAAATACAAATGATTGTTAAAAAATACTTTGGACAGCTCTACTCCAAGACACTAGACAACCTGGAGGAAATGGACAAATTCCTAGAAAAATACAACATTCCAAAACTCAATCAGGAAGAATCTTAAAATCTCAACAGGCCAATATCTATGGAAGAAATTGAACCAGTCTTCAAAAAGCTTCCATCAAACAAAAGCCCAGGACCAGATTGCTTCACAGGGGAGTTTTACCAAACATTCAAGGAAGAACTAAAACCTATCCTCCTCAGACTACTACAAAAAATTCAAGAGGAACACTTCCCAGCTCATTCTATGAAGCCAGCATCACCCTAATACCAAAACCAGGTAAAGACAACACAATGAAAGAGAATTACAGGCCAATATCCCTCATGAACAAAGATGCCAAAATCCTCAACAAACTCTTAGCAAATCGGATCCAGCAGTACATCAGAAAGATCATACACCATGACTAAGTAGGATTTATCCCAGGTATGCAAGGATGGTACAATATCCGCAAATCAATAAATGTGATACATCACATAAACAAATTGAAAGAAAAAAACCACATGGTCATATCAATTGATGCAGAACAAGCATCTGACAAAATTCAACACCCATTTTTGATAAAAACTCTCAGTAAAGCGGTAGTAGAAGGATCATACCTCAACATAATAAAAGCGATATATGACAGGCCCACAGCCAGCATCATACTCAATGGACAAAATCTTACACCATTTCCCCTCAGAACAGGAACAAGACAGGGATGCCCCCTCTCACCACTCCTGTTCAACATAGTACTGGAAGTGTTAGCCATTGCAATTAGGCAAGAAGAATAAATAAAACGCATCCAAATTTGAAAAGAGGAAGTAAAACTGTCCTTATTTGCAGACGACATGATATTATACATACAAAACCCTAGAGACTCCCTCAAAAAGCTACTAGACTTAATACATGAATTTGGCAATGTAGTAGGATACAAAATTAATCCCAAGAAATCTGAGGCATTTCTATACACCAATAGTGAACTTTCAGAAAGACAGATTATAAAAACAATTCCGTTTACCATCGCACTAAAAAAATTAAGCTACCTAGGAATAAACTTAACTAAAGAGGTAAAAGACCTCTATTCAGAAAACTACAGGACGTTGAAAAAAGAGATAGAGGAAGATATAAACAGATGGAAGACGATTTCGTGTTTATGGATTGGTAGAATCAACATCATTAAAATGTCCATACTACCCAAAGCAATCTATAAATTCAACGCACTTCCCATTGAAATACCAACGGCATACTTCATAGATCTAGAACGAAATCTCCAAAAATTCATCTGGAATAAAAAAAGGCCCGAATAGCTGCAGCAATCCTGAAAAAAAACAAAGTAGGTGGGATCTCAATACCAGATATCAAGATGTATTACAAAGCCACTGTTCTCAAGACTGCCTGGTACTGGCACAGAATAGGCATATAGATCAATGGAATAGAATAGAGAGCCCAGAAATTGGCCCGAACCAATATGCTCAATTAATATTTGACAAAGGAGGCAAGAACATACAATGGAGCCAAGATAGTCTCTTCAATAAATGGTGTTGGGAAAACTGGACAGATATATGCAAGAAAATGAAACTAGAACACCAACTTACACCATACACAAAAATAAACTCAAAATGGATAAAGGACTTAAATGTACGACAGGAAACCATAAAAATTCTAGAAAATCCAAAGGCAACAAAATCTCAGACATATGCTGAAGCAATTTCTTCACTGATACAGCTCCTAGGATACTTGAAACTGAAGAGAAAATAAACAAATGGGACTCCATCAAAATAAAAAGCTTCTGCACAGCAAAAGAAACCATCAACAAAACAACGAGAAAAACCACTGTGTGGGAAAACTATTTGCCAATGTCATACCTGATAAAGGCCTAATCTCCAAAGTTTATAGGGTACTCATACAACTTAACAAAAGGAAGATAAACAATCCAATCAAAAAATGGGCAAATGACCTAAATAGACACCTTTCAAAAGTCGACATTCAGAAAGCCAAGAGACATATGAAAACATGCTCAAAGTCACTAATCATCGGAGAGATGCAAATCAAAACAACAATGAGGTACCATCTCACACCTGTCAGATTGGCTCTCATCCACATCAACAAACGGCAAGTGCTGGAGAGGATGTGGAGAAAAAGGAACTCTCGTGCACTGCTGGTGGGAACACAGACTGGTGCAGCCACTATGGAAGACAATATGGAGTTTCCTCAAAAAACTGAAAATGGAACTCCCATTTGATCCTGTTATCCCACTTCTAGGAATATATCCGAAGAAACCAGAAACACCAATCAGAAAGGATATATGCACCCCTATCTTCATAGCAGCGCAATTCACCATAGCTAAGATCTGGAAACAGCCTAAGTGCCCATCAGTAGATGAATGGATTTGAAAACTGTGGTATATCTACATGATGGAATACTATGCTGCTCTAAAAAGGAAGGAACTCTTACCATTTGCAACAGCATGGATGGAACTGGAGAGCATTATGCTAAGTGAAATAAGCCAGTCAATGAAGGAAAAATACCACATGTTCTCACTCATTCATGGATAATAGAAACCATTATAAACTATTGAACAATAATAGACACAGAGGCAGAGCTGCCTCAAACAGATTGTCAAACTGCAGCGGGAAGGCCGGGGAGGGTTGGGGGGCAGGAGGTAGTGGGGTAAGAGATCAACCAAGACTTGTATGCATGCATATAAGCATAACCAATGGACATAAGACACTGGGGGATAGGGGAGGCTAGGGGACTGTCTAGGGCGGGGGAAAAATGGACACATATGTAATACCCTTTGTAATTCTTTAAGCAATAAAAAAAATAAAAATAAAAAAAGATCACTCAAAAAAAAAATTAACAGCCACTTTAAAATTGAATTGCCATGGCCTAGAGCAAAGAATATCCTTACATGATATTGCTCTACAATGTCATTATTGTACATTTATCCCAAACAAAATTACAAATTAATTCTTTGAATGTTTGGCACTAATTTTTTTCTTTTTTTTCTTTAATTTTTTATTACAAAGGGTATTACATATGTGTCCTTTTTTTCCCCCCTCCCTAGACAGTCCGCTAGCCTCCCCTATCCCCCAGTGTCTTATGTCCATTGGTTATGCTTATATGCATGCATACAAGTCCTTTGGTTGATCTCTTACCCCCCTACCTCCCGCTCCCCAACCCTCCCAGGCCTTCCCGCTGCAGTTTGACAATCTGTTTGAGGCAGCTCTGCCTCTGTATCTATTATTGTTCAAAAGTTTATAAAGGTCTCAATTATCCATGAATGAGTGGGATCATGTTTGGCACTAATTTAATTAAGGACATGAAATGATTTAACCCTTCCACGGTGTGGTGAAATTACTCAGCTGGTGAGACGGTTTGCAGCCAGGAAGGGCAGAACTCCCCTGGAAGGTAAAAACAAAAACAAAAACAGGGATTTGGGCAGGAAAGTTTCCCAGACCTCTGAGCCCAGAGGGTCGGAGGGAGCCGAGTGGCAGAGAGCCGCACCCCTTGGGACAGGCACAGCCCCTGACTGGGGAAAGGACATCCACGGGATTCCTGGCGCCAGGGGATTTGAGATCTGGGTTCTGTGATCACGGAGGTCTTAGCCTAACGGGGGCAGCCTGAAGAGCTGATGAGAGCATGCGCTGCCGGTAAGAGAAGAGCTTACAGAAACTCAGCCTTCCCCATCTCCATGGCCGGCGTTTGTTTGTTTTCACTGAATCCTGTTCATAACACATTTCGGATGAGGAGGATTGTGACATCATACAGAGGATTGTTAATTTATAGAGAGTTTTTTAAGATCATATAGAATTGGAACCTCATGAACCGTATTGTTACTTCATAGCCTGTACTGTTACATCGTAGACAGGACTGTGACTTCATACAGAGGGTTGTTCCTTCATAGACTGGATTGTGACTTCAGAGACAAGATTGTTACTTGATAACAGGACTGTTACTTCACAATGGATTGTTATATCATAGATTGTACTGTTAAATTATAGACAGGATTGTGACTTCATAGACTGTATTGTTATTTCATAGACAGGATTGTGACTACATAGAGAGGATTTTTACTTCACATACAGGATTGTGACTTCATAGAGATGATTGTTACTTGATATACAGTATTGTTATTTCATAGACTTGATTTTTACATCATATAATGTGTTGATACCTCAGGACAGGATTGTTACTTCATAGACTGTAGTGTTACATCATAGACAGGATTGCGACTTCATAGAGAGGATTTTTACTTCATAGACTGAATTGTGACTTCATAGAGAGGATTGGTAGTTCATAGACAGGATTGTTATATCATAGAAAGTATTGTGACTTCAAAGAGAGGATGGTTAATTCATAGACCTGATTGTTACTACATAGACTGTATTGTTACTTCTTAGACAGTATTGTTATTTCATAGACTTGATTTTTACTTCATATGATGTGTTGATACCTCATTGACAGGATTGCTACTTCATAGACTGTAGTATTACCTCATAGACAGGATTGTGACTACATAGAGCGGATTTTTACATCATACTGGATTGTGACTTCATAGAGAGGATTGTTACTTTATACAGAGGATTGGTACTTCATAGACAGGATTTTTAATTCATACACTGTAGTGTTACTTCATAGACAGGATTGTGACTTCATAGAGAGGATTGTTACTTCATAGACAGGATTGTTACTTCATAGAATGTATTGTTACATCATAGACAGTATTGTGACTTCATAGACAGGATTGTTACTTCCTAGACGGTACTGTTACATCATCGAGAGGATTGTAACATCATAGAGAGGATTGTTACTTCATAGACTGGATTGTGACTTCATAGACTGGATTATTACTTCATAGACTGTATTGTTATATCATAGAAAATATTGTGACTTCATAGAGAGGATTGTTAGTTCATAGACTGGATTGTGACAACATAGAGAGGAGTGTGACTTCATAGATAGGATTGTTACTTCATAAACTGTATTGTTATATCATAGAAAGCATTGTGACTTCATAGAGAGGAATGTTAGTTCATAGACATGATTGTTACATCATAGAAAGGATTGTGACTTCATAGAGAGAATTCTTACTTCATAGACTGGACTGTGACTTCATAGAGAGGATTGTTACTTTATACAGAGGATTGTTACTTCATAGACAGGATTGTTATTTCATAGACTGTATTGTTACTTCATAGACAGGATTGTTATTTCATAGACTTGATCTTTACTTCAAATAATGTGTTGATACCTCATAGACAGGATTGTTACTTCATAGACTGTAGTGTTACATCATAGGATTGTGACTTCATAGAGAGGATTGTTAGTCCATAGACTGGATTGTGACTACATAGAGAGGAGTGTTACTTCGTAGACAGGATTGTTACTTCAGTGACTGAATTGTTACATCATAGACAGTATTGTGACTTCATAGGGAGGTTCTCAGTTCATAGACTGGATTGTGACTTCATAGAGAGGATTGTTACTACATAGGATTGTTACTTCATAGACTGTATTGTTACATTATAGTATTGTTACTTCATAGAGAGGATTGTTAGTTCATAGACAGGATTGTGACTTCATAGACTGTATTGTTACTTCATAGACAGGATTGTTACTTCATAGACTTGATTTTTACATCATATAATGTATTGATACCTTATAGACAGGTTTGTTACGTCAAAGACAGGTTTGTGACTTCATAGAGAGTATTGTTACTTCATAGACAGGATTGTTACATCATAGACAGTATTGTGACTTCATAGAGAGGATTGTTAGTTCATAGACAGGATTGTTACATCATAGAAAGAATTGTGACTTCATAGAGAGAATTGTTACTTCATAGACTGGATTGTGACCTCATAGAGAGGATAGTTACTTCATAGTATTTTCACGTCATAGACTGTATTGGTACATCATAGACAGTTCTGTGAATTCTTAGAGAGGATTGTTAGTTCATAGACAGAATTGTTACATCATAGAAAGGATTGTGACTTCATAGAGAGAATTGTTACTTCTTAGACTGGATTTTTACATCATAGACAGTATTGTGAATTCATAGAGAGGATTTTTACTTCATAGAATGGATTGTGACTTCATAGAGATGGTTGTTACTTCATAGACAGGATTGATATTTCATAGACCTAAATTTTACTGCTTAAAATGTGTTGATAACTCATAGACAGGTTTGTTACTTCATAGACTGTAGTGTTACATCATAGAGAGGATTGTGACTTCATAGAGAAGATTGTTACTTCATAGACTGGATTGTGACTTCATCGAAAGTATTATTACTTCATAGACAGGATTGGTACTTCATAGAATGTATTCTTACACCATAGACAGTACTGTGACTTCTTAGAGTGGATTGTTAGTTCATAAACAGGATTGTTACATCATAGAGAGGATTGTGACTTCATAGAGAGTATTGTTAGTTCATAGACTTTATTGTGACCTCAGAGAGAGGATTGTTACTTCATAGAGAGGATTGTTACGTCATAGACTGTATTGTTACATCATAGAGAGTATTGTGACTTCATGGAGAGTATTGTTCATTCATACACTGGATTGTGACTTCATAGACTGTATTGTTACTTCATAGACAGGATTGTTACTTCATAGACTTGATTTTTACATCATATAATGTATTGATACCTCATAGACAGGATTGTTACATCATAGACAGGTTTGTGACTTCATAGAGAGTATTGTTACTTCATAGAAAGGATTGTTACATCATAGACAGTATTGTGACTTCATAGAGAGGATTGTTAGTTCATAGACAGGATTGTTATATCATAGAAAGGATTGTGACTTCATAGAGAGTATTGTTACTTCATAGACTGGATTGTGACTTCCTAGACTGTATTGTTACTTCATAGGATTGTTACTTCATAGACCGTAATGGTATATCATATAAAAGATTGTGACTTCATAAAGAGGATTTTTACTTCATAGAATGGATTGTTATTTCAAACACCTGATTTTTACTGCATAAACCGTGCTGATACCTCATAGACAGTATTCTTACTTCATAGACTGTAGTGTTACATCATAGACAGGATTGTGATTTCATAGAGAGAATTGTTACTTCATAGTCTTGATTGTGATTTCATCGACTGTATTGTTACTTCATAGACAGGGTTGTTACTTCATAGACTTGATTTTTACTTCATATAATGTGTTGATACACCAAAGACTGGATTGTTACTTCCTAGATTGTAGTTTTACATCATAGACAGGATTGCGACTTCATAGAGAGGATTGTTACTGCATAGACTGGATTGTGACTTCATAGAAAGGATTATTACTTCATAATCAGGACTGTTACTTCATAGAATGTATTGTTACATCATAGACAGTATTGTGACTTCCTAGGGAGGATTGTTAGTTCATAAACAGGATTGTTACATCATAGAAAGGATTGTGACTTCATAGAGAGAATTGTTACTTCATAGACTTGATTTTTACATTATAGAGAGTATTGTGACTTCATAGAGAGGATTGTTAGTTCATAGACAAGATTGTAATATCATAGAAAAGATTGTGACATCATAGAGAAAATTGTTACTTCATAGAATGGATTGTGAATTCATAGACTGTATTGTTACTTCATAGGATTGTTACTTCATAGACTCTAGTGTTACATCATAGACAAGATTGTGACTTCATAGTGAGGATTTTTATTTCATAGAATTGACTGTTACTTCATAGAGATGGTTGTTACTGCATAGACAGGATTGATATTTCATAGACCTAATTTTTACTGCATAAAATGTGCTGATACCTCATAGACAGGATTGTTACTTCATAGACTGTAGTGTTACATCATAGACATGATCGTGATTTCATAGAGATGATTTTTACTTCTTAGAGCGTATTCTGATTTCAAAGAGAGAATTGTTACTTCATAGACTGGATTGTGACATCATAGACTGTATTGTTACTTCATAGACAGGATTGTTACATCATAGACTTGATTTTTACTTCATGTAATGTGTTGATAACTCATAGACACGTTTGTTACTTCCTAGATTGTAGTGTTACATCATAGAGAGGATTGTGACTTCATAGAGAAGATTGTTACCTCATAGACTGGACTGTGACTTCATAGAAAGTATTATTACTTCAAAGACAGGATTGGTACTTCATAGAATGTATTGTTACATCATAGGCAGTATTGTGACTTCTTAGAGTGGGTTGTTAGTTCATAGACAGTATTGTTACATCATAGAGAGGATTGTGACTTCATAGAGAGTATTGTTAGTTCATAGACTTAATTGTGACCTCATAGAGAGGATTGTTACTTCATAGAGAGGATTGTTACATCATAGACTGTATTGTTACATCATAGACAGTGTTGTGACTTCTTAGAGTGGATTGTTAGTTCGTAGACAGTTTTGTTACATCATAGAAAGGATTGTGACTTCATAGAGAGTATTGTTACTTCATAGAATTGATTGTGACTTCATAGACTGTATTGTTACTTCATAGACAGGACTGTTATTTCATAGACCATATTTTTACTTCATATAATGTGTTGATACCTCATAGACAGTATTGTTCCTTCATAGACTGTAGTGTTACCTCGGAGACAGGATTGTGACTTCATAGAGAGGATTGTTAGTTCATAGACAGGATTGTTACATCATAGAAAGGATTGTTACTTCATAGATAGGATTGTTACTTCATAGACTGTTGTTACATCGTGGACAGTATTGTGACTTCATAGGGAGGTTGTTCATAGACTGGATTGTGACTTCATAAAGGGGATTGTTACTACATAGACAGTATTGTTACTTCATAGGCTGTATTGTTACATCATAGACAGTATTGTGACTTCATAGAGAGGACTGTTAGTTCATAGACAGGATTGTTACATCATAGAAAGTATTGTGATTTCATAGAGAGTATTGTTACTTCATAGAGTTGATTATGACTTCATGGACTGTATTGTTACTTCATAGACAGGATTGTTATTTCATAGACTGTACTTTTACATCATAGACAGGATTGTGACTTCTTAGAGAAGATTGTTTCGTCATAGACTGTATTGTTACATCATAGACAGTATTATGACCTCTTAGAGAGGATTGTTAGTTCATAGACAGGATTGTTACATCATAGAAAGGATTGTTACTTCATAGAGAGTATTGTTACTTCATAGAGTTGATTATGACTTCATGGACTGTATTGTTACTTCATAGACAGGATTGTTATTTCATAGACTTGATTTTTACTTCCTATAATGTGTTGATACCTCATAGACAGGATTGTTACTTCATAGAGTGTAGTGTTACCTCATAGAAAGGATTGTGACTTCATATAGTGGATTGTTACTTCATGGACTGGATTGTGACCTCATAGAGAAGGTTGGGACTTCATAGACAGGATTGTAACTTCATAGACTGTATTGTTACATCAGAGACAGTATTGTGACTTCATAGAGAGGATTGTTATTTCATAGACAGGATTGTTACTTCATAGACTGTATTGTTACATCCTCGACAGTATTTTGACTTCATAGGGAGGTTGTTAGTTCAAAGACTGGATTGTGAATTCATAGAGAGGAGTGTTACTCATAGACCGGATTGTTACTTCATAGACTGGATTGGGACTTCATAGACTGTATTTTTACTTCATAGACAGGATCATTATTTAATTGACTTTATTTTTAATTCATATAATATGTTGATACCTCATAGACAGGATTGTTACTTCATAGACTGTAGTGTTACATCATAGACTGGATTGTCACTTCACAGAGAGGATTTTTACTTCATAGAATGGATTGTGATATCATAGAGATGATGGTTACATCATAGACAGGATTGTTATTTCATAGACTTCAGATTTACTTCATATAATGTGTTGATACCTCATAGACAGAATTGTTACTTCATAGACTGTATTGTTATACCATAGACAGTATTGTGACTTCATAGAGAGGATTTAGTTCATAGACATGATTGTCACTTCATAGAGAGGATTGTTACTTCAGAGACAGGATTTTTACTTCATAGACTGTATTGTTACATCATAGACAATATTGTGACTTCATAGGGAGGTTGTTAGTTCATAGACTGGATTGTAACATCATAGAAAGGATTGTGACTTCATAGAGAGAATTGTTAATTCATAGAGTGGATTATGATCTCATAGAGAGGATTGTTACTTCATAGAGAGGATTGTTACATCATAGACTGTATTGTTACATTATAGAAAGTATTGTGACTTCTTAGAGTGGATTGTTAGTTCATCGACAGGATTGTTACATCATAGAAAGGATTGTGAGTTCCTAGAGAGAATTGTAACATCATAGACTGTATTGTTACATCATAGTCAGTATTTTGACTTCATAGAGAGGATTATTAGTTCATAGACAGGATTGTTACATCATAGAAAGGATTGTGTCTTCATAGAGAGTATTGTTACTTCATTGACTTTATTATGACTTCATAGACTGTATTGTTACTTCATAGACAGGATTGTTATTTCATAGACGTGATTTTTACTTCATATAATGTGTTGATACCTCATAGACAGGATTGATACTTCATAGACTGTAGTGTTGCCTTGTAGACAGGATTGTGACTTCATAGATAGGATTGTTAGTTCATAGATAGGATTGTTACAACATATAAAGGATTGTGACTTCATAGAGAGAATTGTTACTTCATTGACTGGATTGTGACTTCATAGAGAGGATTTTTACTTCATAGACAAGGATGTTACTTCATAGAATGTATTGTTATATCATAGACAGTATTGTGACTTCATAGAGAGGATTGTTAGTTCATAGACAGGATTGTTACCTCATAGAAAGGATTGTGACTTTATAGAGAGAATTGTTATTTCATAGCCTGGATTATGACCTCATAGAGAGGATTGCTACTTCATAGAGAGGATTGTTACATCATAGACAGTATTGTCACTTCTTAGAGAGGATTGTTAGTTCATAGACAGGATTGTTACATCATATAAAGGATTGTGAATTCATAGAGAGTATTGTTTCTTCATAGACTTGATTATGACTTCATAGACTGAATTTTTACTTCATAGACAGGATTGTTATTTCATAGACTTGATTTTTACTTCATATATTGTGTTGATACCTTCTAGACAGGATTGTTACCTCATAGACTAGTTTTACGTCATAGACAGGATTGTGACATCATAGAGAGGATTGTTAGTTCATAAACAGGATTGTTACTTCATATACTGTATTGTTACATCATATATTGTGACTTCTTGGAGAGGTTAGTTCATAGACAGGATTGTTACATCATAGAAAGGATTGTGACTTTATAGAGAGAATTGGTACTTCATAGCCTGGATTGTGACCTCATTGAGAGGATTGCTACTTCATAGAGAGGATTGTTACGTCATAGACTGTATTGTTACATCATAGACAGTATTGTGAGTTCTTAGAGAGGATTGTTAGTTCATAGACAGGATTGTTACATCATAGAAAGGATTGTGACTTCATAGAGAGTATTGTTTCTTCATAGACTTGATTGTGATTTCATAGACTGTAGTTACTTCATAGACAGGATTGTTACTTCATAGACTTGATTTTTACTTCATATAATGTGTTGATACACCATAGACTGGATTGTTACTTCCTAGATTGTAGTGTTACAGCATAGACAGGATTGTGACTTCATAGAGAGGATTGTTATTGCATAGACTGGATTGTGACTTCATATAAAGGATTATTACTTCATAGAAAGGACTGTTACTTCATAAAAAAGTAGTGTTACATCATAGACAGTATTGTGGCTTCCTAGATAGGATTGTTATTTCATAAACAGGATTGTTACATCATAGAAAGTATTGTGACTTCATGGAGAGAATTGTTACTTCATAGACTGGATTGTGTCCTCATAGAGAGGATTGTTACTTCATAGAAAGGATTGTCACGTCATAGACTGTATTGTTATATCATAGACAGTATTGTGACTTCATAGAGAGGATTGTTACTTCATAGACTGGACTGTGACTTCATAGACTGTATTGTTACATCATAAACAGTATTGTGACTTCTTAGAGTGGATTGTTAGTTCATATACAGGAGTGTTACATCATAGAAAGGATTGTTACTTCAAAGACTGGATTGTTACTTCATAGACTATATTGTTACATCATAGACAGTATTGTGACATCATAGGATTGTTAGTTCATTGACAGGATTGTTACATCAAAGATAAGATTGTGACTTCATAGAGTGAATTTACTTCATAGACTGGATTGTTACATCATAGACTGTATTGTGACTTCATAGAGATGATTGTTAGTTCAAATTTGGATTGTTATTTCCTAGACCTGATTTTTACTGCATATAATGTGGTGATACCTCATAGACAGGATTGTTACTTCATAGACTGTAGTGATACATCATAGAGAGGATCGTGACTGCATAGAGAGGATTTTTACTTCATAGACCTGATTGTGACTTCATACACTGTATTGTTACTTCAGACACAGGATTGTTACTTCATAGACTTGATTTTTACTTCATATAATGTGTTGATACCTGATAGACAGGATTGTTACTTCCTAGACTGTATTGTTATATCATATACAGTATTGTGACTTCATAGAGAGGATTGTTAGTTCATAGACAGGATTGTTACATCATAGAAAGGATTGTGACTTCATAGAGAGAATTGTTACTTCACTGACTGTGTTGTTACTTCATAGACAGGATTGATATTTCATAGACTTAATTTTTACATCATAGACAGCATTGTGACTTCTTGGAGAGGATTATTAGTTCATAGACAGGATTGTTACTTTATAGACTGTATTGTTACATCATATACAGTATTTGGACTTCTTGGAGAGGATGGTTAGTTCATAGACAGGATTGTTACTTTAGAGACTGTATTGTGACATCATAGACAATATTGTGACTTCATAGGGAGGTTGTTAGTTCATAGACTGGATTTTGACCTCATAGAGAGGATTGTTACTTCATAGACAGTATTGTTACGTCATAGACTGTATTGGTACATCATCGAGAGTATTGTGAATTCTTAGAGAGGTTAGCTCATAGACAGGATTGTTACATCATAGGATTGTGACTTCATAGAGAGAATTGTTACTTCTAGACTGGATTTTTACATCATAGACAGTATTGTGACTTCATAGAGAGGATTGACAGTTCATAGACAGGATTGTTACAATACAGAAAGTGTTGAGACTTCATAGAGAGTACCGTTACTTCATAGACTGGATTGTGACTTCATAGACTGTATTTTTACTTCATAGACAGGATTGTTATTTCAAAGACTTGATTTTTACTTCATATCATGTGTTGATACCTCATAGAGAGAATTGTTAATTCATAGTAGTGTAACCTCAGACAGGATTGTGACTTCACGTAGTGGATTGTTAGTTCATAGGATTGTTACATCATGGAAAGTATTGTGACTTCCTATAGATGATTGTTACTTCATAGACTGGATTGTGACCTCATAGAGAGGATTATTACTTCATAGACAGGATTGTTACATCTTAGCAAGGATTGTGACTTCATAGAGAGGATTGTTAGTTCATAGACCAGATTGTTACATCATAGAATGTATTGTGACTTCATAGAGAGAATTGTTACTTCATAGACTGGACTGTTACATCAGAGAGAGTATCATGACATCATAGGGAGGATTGTTAGTTCATAGACAGGATTGTTACTTCATAGAAAGGATAGTGACTTCATAGACAGTATTGTTACTTCATAGACTTGATTATGACTTCACAGACTGTATTGTTACTTCATAGACAGGATTGTTATTTCATAGACTTGATTTTTACTTCATATAATGTGTTGATACCTAATAGACAGGATTGTTACTTCATAGACTGTAGTGTTACCTCATAAACAGGATTGTGACTTCATAGAGAGGATTGTTAGTTCATAGACAGGATTGTTACATCATAGTCAGGATTGTGACTTCATAGAGAGAATTGTTACTTCATTGACTGGATTGTGACTTCATAGAGAGGATTGTTACTTCATAGAAAAGATTGTAGTTCATAGAATGTATTGTTACATCATAGAAAGTATTGTGACTTCATAGAGAGAATTGTTACTTCATAGCCTGGATTATGACCTCACAGAGAGGATTGTTACTTCATAGAGAGGAATGTTACATCATAGTGTATTGTTACATCATGGACAGTATTGTGACTTCTTAGTGTGGATTGTTAGTTCATAGACAGGAGTATTACGTCATAGAAGGGTTGTGACTTCAAAGACTGTATTGTTACTTCATAGACTATATTGTTACATCATAGACAGTATTGTGACTTCATAGAGAGGATTGTTATTTCATTGATAGGATTGTTACATCATAGATAAGATTGTGGCTTCATAGATTGAATTGTTACTTCATAGACTGGATTGTTACATCATAGACTGTATTGTGATTTCTTAGAGATGATTGTTAGTTCAAAGATTGGATTGTTATTTCATAGACCTGATTTTTACTGCATATAATGTGGTGATACCTCATAGACAGGATTGTTACTTCATAGACTGTAGTGTTACATCATAGAGAGGATTGTGACTGCATAGAGAGGATTTTTCCTTCATAGACCTGATTGTTACTTCAGACACAGGATTGTTACTTCATAGACTTGATTTTTACTTCATATAATGTGTTGATACCTGATAGACAGGATTGTTACTTCCTAGACTGTAGTGTTACATCATAGAAAAGATTGTGACTTCATAGAGAGGATTGTTACTTCATAGACTGGATTGTGTCCTCATAGAGAGGATTGTTACTTCATAGATAGGGTTGTCATTTCATAGACTGTATTGTTATATCATAGACAGTATTGTGACTTCATAGAGAGGATTGTTAGTTCATAGACAAGATTGTTACATCATAGAAAGGATTGTGACTTCATAGAGAGAGTTGTTACTTCATAGACTGTGTTGTTACTTCATAGACAGGATTGATATTTCATAGACTTGATTTTTACATCATAGACAGTATTGTGACCTCTTGGAGAGTATTATTAGTTCATAGACAGGATTGTTACTTCATTGACTGTATTGTTACATCATTGACAGTATTGTGACTTCATAGAGAGGATTGTTAGTTCATAGACAGGATTGTTACATCATAGAAAGTATTTTGTCTTCATAGAGAGCATTGTTACTTCATAGACTTGATTGTGACTTCATAGACTGTATTGTTACTTCATAGACAGGATTGTTATTTCATAGACTTGATTTTTACTTTATATAATGTGTTGATATCTAATAGACATGATTGTGACTTCATAGAGAGGATTACTTCATAGACTGGATTGTGACTTCATAGAGAGGATTGTTACTTCATAGACAGGATTGTTACTTCATAGACTGTATTGTTACATCATAGACAGTATTGTGACTTCATAGACAGGATTGTTACTTCGTAGACTGTATTGTTACATCATAGACAGTTTTGTGACTTCATAGAGAGGATTGTTAGTTCATAGACTGGATTGTGACTTCATTGAAAGGATTGTTATTTCATAGATTGTATTGTTACATCATAGGCAGTATTGTGACTTAATAGAGAGAATTGTTACTTCATAGCGTGCATTGTGACCTCATAGAGAGGATTGTTACTTCATAGACAGGATTGTTACTTCACAGACTGTAGTATTACATCATAAACAGGATTGTGACTTCATAGAGAGGATTTTTACTTCATAGAATGGATTGTGACTTCATAGAGATGATTGTTACCTTATCCCCTTCTTCGTAGTCCTGTTGAGAAACTGACTTCTACTTCACTGCAGGACTTGCAGTTTCTTCATCCATCCTTGTGTTTGGAGTCTTATTCCTTATCTCCCCTAGTCTACAATATCTTCTTTATAAGTTTGGCTATCTTGTAGCAGCAGACACTACTCAAATGGTAAGCCTTCTCTGCGTCAGCCACATTTCACTTGGTTTTTCTCTGGTCTTCTATAACATCTGGTTCCCTGGCTGAGAAGGCCAACCATGCTGCTCTATTTGGCCTACATTGAGTGGACTGGGTTTGGGGCCTTGGGGTGCAGGATAGGCCCCTGGGAGGCGCACCCTGCTGATTTTAGCAGAATTGAACCAGGTGCCTCCAGGCACTCCTGGACCTCAGCTTAAGACCTGGCTGGCATCTGGAGAGGGTGGATGGACACCTCTGGACCTGTTGACAGACATGGTAATGTAGGGGCCCCAGTCAGTCAGGCCCACTTTGAGAGAGTGTAAGAGGGAGCTTGATCAACTGTCCAGTAGTTGTATGACTGTCAAGTAAATTAGTCAGGAATAGGGTGGACTGTTCCAGGGGTCCTCAAACTTTTTAAACAGGGGGCTAATTCACTGTCCCTCAGATAGTTGGAGGGCCTAACTATAGTTAAAAAAAAACACTATGAACAAATTCTTATGCACACTGCACATATCTTATTTTGAAGTAAAAAAAACAAAATGGGAACAAATACAGTATTTGTATTTGCATGTGGCCCATGGGCCGTAGTTTGAGGACCCCTGGTTTAAACTCTGAGTGAATGTTTGGTGAAAGTGTGTGAGTGTGGAATGAGAGGGTTTGTGCTCTCCTATCCATTGTGTAGCTCCATGACCTCGGTTAAGGAGTCCGAGTGGACCTTCACCTTTGGTTCTATGCTTCATTATAAGGCATAATGGTGACTCACCCCCACTTGGAGATGACCAGACAGTTTATACAGGTGCACCTTCGTTAAGATGAATCAAAGCTCCCATGAGGGACACAGCCAGGGGGCTATCTGAGTGGATCTGTGAAAACAGGTCACCCCCTCCCTTGTCTGTCTCTCGCCACTGATCATCATGGGTTCGGGAGAAAGTAAACCCACTGTCCTCAATTGCATGTTGAAAAAATTTAAAAAGGGTTTCAGTGGGGATTATGGTATTAAAATGAATCCCAAAACACTGAGGAAATTCTGTGAAGTAGAATGGCCAGCCTTTGGGGTTGACTGGCCCTCAGAAGGCTCTTTTTGATGAAGGACCGGTCAGGGTGCTCTTTAATGTAGTCATGGGAGACCCCGGACACCCAGATCAGTATCCCTACAGAGTCAGCTGGTTAGAAATTGCTCAAACCTTGCTCCCTTGGGTCCAGTTTTGGGTGTGTAAGAAGGGACAGAGTAAGGTTTTAGTAGCAGGAGAAAAGAAGCAGCCAGGACAGGAGGAGGGAGAAAAAAAAAACAGGCAGGAGAAAAGAAACAGGTCCCTCAGATGGAAGCTCAGACCCCTATTCTACAGGACCCCCCCGAGGAAGTTCCACCAGTTTTACCACCTCCATATGTGCCAAGGTGGGACTTAGTGCTCCCCCTGCTGGTCTGGAAGGTCTGCAGAGTCTAGAAACACCACTCCACCTCTGTCACTCCTCAACCAGACTCTTCAGAGCCAGTTGGGCAGTGTTTGCATTCAGCCGACCAAGGGCCCAAACCACAACTGGCTCGTCAGATGCCTCTCAGGGAGATTCGGGGTACCCACATACTTGGCAAAGATGGGACCTAACAGTAGGGAAGACCAGTCTATTATTTTCAGCCCTTTACCACAAGTGACATCCTAAATTGGAAACATCACACCCCAGCTTAATCTGAAAAACCTCAGGCCATGATAGACCTTCTAGAAATGATCTTCCAGACCCAGAAGCCCATCTGGGTGGGCTGAAAGCAGCTCCTTTGCATATTATGAGGAGCACATGAGAATAGTAACAGAGACTCAGATGTGGCTCCAGACCAGGCCCCGTGAGGGATATTAGATACAGACAGATGGGCCAGGGAGGCCTTCCCAGATGAGGAACTTGATTGGACCCCAAACTCAGAAGATGGAAGGGCCAGGCTAGAAAGATAACGGCTGGCTTTCCTCCAGGGGGTCAGGGCCGGAGCCAGAAGCCCACCAATACGGCTAAAATCTCTGAGGTCTTCCAGAAGCTTGATGAAAGTCCAGCAGCTTTCTATGAGAGACTATGTGAGGCATACCGGATCTATACCCCCTTTAGCCCTGAGGCCCTGGAAAATCAAACTATGGTAAATGCAGCTTTTGTAGGCCAAGCCCAGCCTGATATAAGGAGAAAATTACAGAAGGTATAAGGATTTGCAGGAAAAAGGTTCGGGCTCCCAGACAGATCAGAAAGGGAAGCAAGATTAGAGATCAAGGGGGAAAGGAAGAGCAAGCCTGAGACAAGACCAGTGTGCCTATTGTAAGGAAACAGGACACTGGAAAATTGAATGTGCCAAACAGCAACGTAAGAAAACATGGCCTCCTTTTCTGCCTAGTTACTATCAACTAGAATTACTTGAAGAAGATCTCATTGGGCTAGCAATGACTGATTCCGCCTACGACAGACTGGGCTCTTTTCAGCTGGGCCCCCACAAGCCCATGGTCAGAATGAAAACGGAGGGCCGGACTGTGGACTTTATGGTTGATATAGGAGCTGAGCACTCAGTAGTCACACAGAAAGTAGTACCTCTCTCATGAAAGGAGGTCACCATTATTGGAGCTACTGGGGACCAGACCCATAGACCATTTTGCTGCCCTGATCGATGCCATCTTGGCGGCCACCAAGTAATTCATGAATTCCTGTAATTGCCAGACTGTCCAGTACCTCTGATGGGTAGAGACCTTTTAGCCAAAATGGGGGCAGAAATCACTTTTGCTCCAGATGGCTCAGCACAGCTTCGCCTAGGTGAGGAGACCTCCCCAATGATCCTGTCCTTAGCAGTGCCAAGGGAGGAAGAATGGAGACTTTATACCCCCAGTCAAAGGCTTCACCATTAGAACTGAATTAGAGGAAGAATTCATGGTAGTCTTGGTGGAGGGGAATACTCCAGGCCTGGCTAAGGACCAATCCTCAGTGCCAATCGACTTAACGCCTAGGGCACAGCCTGTTAAAATCCACCATCTGATTCCAAGAGAGGCACATCTAGGAATCCAGGTCCACTTAGACTGTCTGCTTCAGTGGGGACTTCATAAATTACGCCAGTCTCTATGGAACACTCCTGTCTTGCCTGTCAAAAAGCCTGGGACTAATGATCACCACCTCGTGCAGGACCTGCGGGCTGTTAATGAGGCTGTTATAACCCTGCATTTGGTGCTACCTAACCCCTACAAACTTCTGGGACTCATTCCATCAGAGGCGAAATTGTTTACATGTCTAGAACTGAAAGATGCCTTTTTCTGCCTTCAGCTGGCACCCTCCAGTCAGTCTTTGTTTGCCTTTGAGTGGGAAAACCCAACTACGGGGATCAAGGAACATTTCACCTGGACCAGACTGCCACAAGGATTTAAGAACTCCCCTACTCTCTTTAGTGGAGCACTAGCATCTGATCTGTCTAAGTTCCCAGGACAGGACTTGGGGTGCATTCTACTTCAAAATGTAGATGACCTTCTCCTGGCGAGCTCAGGGCTGGGAAGGAACCCAAACCCTTCTGAGACTCTTAATTGAAACAGGTCACAGGGTATCCAAGAAAAAGGCACAAATCTGTCAGAAATAAGTCAAGTATCTAGGCTTCCGAATCAGCCAAGGGAAACAAAGGCTAGGGACTGAAGTTAAGCAGTCATTATGTACCATCCCAGTCCCTAGCACCCGGCGGCGGGTTCAGGAATTCTTGGGAGCAGCAGGGTTCTGTTCAATTTGGATCCCAGGGTTTTCAAACCCAGCCAAGCCTCTCTATGAAGCTTTGAAAGGGGAAGAGAAAGCACTCATAGACTGGGGTTCTGAGTAGGAAAATGCCTTCATCACTATTAAAGCAAAGCTCACTGTGGTCCCGGCACTAGGGCTACCAGATGTGACATGGGACTTTAACCTC
Organism: Myotis pilosus; assembly: GCA_036010255.1. Lineage (NCBI taxonomy): Eukaryota > Metazoa > Chordata > Mammalia > Chiroptera > Vespertilionidae > Myotis > Myotis pilosus. Next base: position 15,429,538 of record JASKON010000027.1, read on the forward strand.
TTTGTTCATGAGAACAGCAGGGTAGCCTTAGGAATCCTAACCCAGGAGTTTGGACTCTGGCAAAGACCAGTAGTCTATCTCTCCAAGCAGATTGACCCAGTTGCCTCCAGGTGGCCCCCAAGTCTCAGGGCCCTTGCAGCCACAGCATTATTTGTCAAAGAAGCAGATAAGCTTACCTTGGGACAAAGCTTAAATGTCAAAGTACCTCATTCTGTTGTCACCCTAATGGAAGCTAGGGGGCAGCACTGGCTGACTCATGCTCAGATGACCTAGTATCAGGGGCCCTTATGTGAAAATCCACAGGTATGATTAGCAGCAGTGAAAACTCTTATTCCCGCTACCTTTTTACTCATGCTGAGGGAGTCCCAGAGTTGATTGTCTAGAAGTCTTAGAAGAGGTGTACTCCAGCAGGCCAGATCTAACAGGCAAGGCTCTCCAAAATTCGGACTTAGTATTGTTCACAGATGGCAGTAGCTTCCTAGATGAAGGAAAAAGATGAGCCAGATATGCAGTGGTATCCAACTTTGAGACAATTGAGGCACAGGCCCTGCCTGAAGGATGGTCAGTGCAAAGGGTAGAACTTTGGGCCCTATCCAAAGCCCCAGAACTCAGTAAGGATAAATGTGCCAACATCTACACTGATTCGCGCTATGCCTTCGCCACCTTGCATATCCATGGGACTATGTACAAGGAAAGGGGCTCCTGAAGGTAGGAGGAAAAGGAATCAAAAATCAGAATGTGATCTTAAAGTTACTAGATGCAGTCTGAGAGCCCAAAGAAATAGCTGCCATCTGAGGTAAAGTTCCCCAGAAAGGGAAAGACTCAGTGTTGGAAGGAAACCAACATGCTGATGCCGCAGCCAAGCTGGCTGCTAAAGAACAAGTAGCACCGTCACAGATGATGCTGGCCCCCAAATTACCTGAACCTCCAAAATACACTCTTCAGGAGGAGGAATGGGCCCAGCAAGAAGGGGGCAAGAGAACAATTGAAGGCTGGTGGATACTCCCAGATCATATGGTCTATGTCCCAGAACAGTTAGCCCATAAGGTAATACTCCAGAAACATGAACTCACTCATTTAGGGAAGACTGCTCTAGAAGCGTTGTCAGTCAGGTACTACCTAATTGCCCGTCTTCCCTCCTTGTGTGCATCAGTCTCTCAACCTTGCCTCTTCTGTGCACAGAACATTGCCAAACAGGGTCCTGTGGGACCAATAGGAGTTCAGCATTGTGGGCAAGCTCCCTTTGAAGACTTAGAAATAGATTTTACAGAAATAAGGTCTAGCAGAGGAAATAAATACCTGCTAGTCTTTGTTTGCACCTTTTCAGGATGGGTTGAGTCATATCCCGCTACACAGAAAAGGCAAGAGAAGTCACTAAGACTTTACTGAAGGACATAATTCTGCGATGTGGAATGCCTCTGACCATAGGATCTGAGAATGTCCCAGCCTTTGTAGCAGATATAGCACAACAGATAGCCAAGGCTTTAGGAATTAAATGGAACCTACATACAGCTTACAGGCCTCAGAGTTCAGGGAAAGTAGAGCACATGAACCAGCCTCTCAAGCAGGCTATGGCTAAGCTATGCCAAGAGTCAACCTTACCTTGGACAGATATCTTGCCTATTGTACTCCTGCGGGTATGCTTGCCCCAAGGGCTAGGGTAGTTTTCTCTCTCTTTGAAATTCTATATGGCAGATCCCCCCACTTAATTCAGCCAAAGGGAGGTTTGGGGGAAATAGGGAACTTGGTAATCCAGAAGCAACTACAAGGACTTGGAAAAACTGTTTTTGAAGATCACAGGTGGGTTACTGATCGGTTACCTATCTCTCTAAGGACAGCCATACATCCTTATAAACCTGGAGAACAGGTTTGGGTAAAGGATTAGAAAAAGGGACTCCTCAAGCCTACCTGGAAGGGACCCTATCCAGTCATATTAACCACACCCACAGCTCTCAAAGTTGCAGGATTGTGCACCTGGATCCACCACTCGCATGTGAAGGCAGTGCATCAGCCAAGCAGCACTCAGTCTGAGTGGAAGGTGACCCCAGATCTTGCAAATCCCCTCCAACTATACTTCAGCAAGGAAAAAAAAAAGACCTCATTATGAATTGCTGGACCACTCCTTGTCATGCAATCCTTGGCTACATTTGCCTTGCAGGAATAGTTAGAACACTACTCTTCATTCTTGTGGTTTACTGCTGTGGACCCCCACTGAACAGGAACAGGGGGAATAACATACTTCCCTTAATCATAGCCTGTATGTTCCCACTCTCCCTTGCAACTACATATCCATCCTGCCCCTTCTTAACAGGACCCTGGATGACACTATTATAAGTCTTTCCTCTTATCAGGGGAGCTACTGATACATTGGAATAGAGCTCTGTATATGGAAAAGACAGGTCTACTGAACAGGTAAGCTCTGCAACCATTGTCAGGGACCCGCAAGCAGTGTATACATCTGTTGGGCCTGTATGGGGGACCAAAATTTTGTTGACCAAGTCCGAGCCAGGGAAGCCATTGGACTAGAAACAATCAAGTAACAACAGGAAGCATCCAAGGTAAAGGTTGTACCCAGACTAAGAACTCAGCCTCAGAGGTAATATGACTTGGACCCCAATTCTATCAGCTCCTTGATTCAACCCACCACCTCCTCAATATTACCAACCCTAATTTGGCTAGGGATTACTGGTTATGTCTTCCCCCAGGACCACTCCTATTAATGGCTACCCCAGTAAACATAACTAAACCAGGGAACTTAGCAGAAGAAATAATAGGACCTGTCATGGCCAATGTGCATCTAACTAATGTTGCTCCTATTTGTTTCAGCAGTATCCAGGGCCGACATCCAACAGGCCACCTCCCGATGTTCTATGCAACTCTACTCTCAAGGCTGAAAACACCACCAACCCCTGATGCCCCCCTACAGGAACATTCTACGTATGTGAGACCACTGTTTACCCCTGCCTGCCTATAAACTTGATGGAAATGTACACTCCTGATGGAAGCCAGTCGATCCTTGCTGCTTGACACAGTCGCTGCAGGGAAAAAACATCTGCACAGCATATATTTCAAGGGAACTGGCATATATGGCATACTGTTCTTAATATGTTTGCTCCCCTTCTTAGTGCTATGTGTTTTAACCAAGGTCACCTCTCTGAGAAAGGTTGTTTTCCCAGGTGGGGGTTTTTCCCTGGAGTTAGGGATTAACAGGACTAAGGAAGGGAATAAATCAGTAAAACCCCTTAACTAAGTACCAGGCGAGTAGTTAATCACCTTAACTATGAACAATCATGCTTAAGCTACATAATCTTTACTTAGGATAATCTCCTTCAGTTACTTCCTTGTAGCTTAACAGAACAGTAGAGTAGTGACCATAAAATGGAGATACAAACACTCTAACCTTTGAAATAAAACGGACAGGATTAAAATCAAATGGTATAAATACAGATGTAACAGGAGAATAAAGAGAGAACAAGACCAGCCTGGCGCTAGGGAGTGGGGCCTGAAGACTAGCCCCAGGGGTCCCCCAGGGTCCAGGCAGCTTTGGGAACTGGAGGGCATCCTGGCAGGGGAGGGGTTGGGATGTCACCTAAAGGGGCTGCTCTGGGCGACCTGAGGCTGCAGGGAGGAGGACTACTTTTCTAATCAGAGATGATATTGAAGTATGGTAGCAACCATCTCAGGTAGAAACTGTAGTTTAACTCTAACCCTGCTATTTGGCTTCTGTACTTATTTGATTTATTTAACAATAGAAAAGTTACTTTGATTTTCTGAATTGTATAAATCACCCCATTCAATTGAATACCTTATTGATTGTAATTCGAATACCCCATTGGTTGTGGTCATACTGGTTTTAGAAAACACATTTCTCTGTCTCTGGGAACCAAGACAGCACAATTATCCCAAGACCTGAGGGTTCCAGATAATGTTTCCCTGTCAACTCAGTGGTACCAAGACCAGGACAGTGCAATTACTCTAAATTGCCTCGATGGCTCTAGATAATGTGTTTCTGTCAACTCAGTAATCTGGAGACCCAGAACTGTAATTAACATGCTTAATTCTGCTTCTGTAAACTGCTTTTTTGCAAACCAGGTTCCTCATTCCAAACCCTGGGATGTAATCAATACTTTTGTGATTTTTGCCTATATAAACCTGGTGTTGCATCCATCTTAGCACAATGAGATTTGGGAAATGGCCCCTCATTGTCCCAGATTTGCAATAAATGTGACTCTTTAATTCGACTTCTTGAGGCATCCTTCTGTGATTTGCGGGGTACATTATAACAATGTCATTATTCACATGGAAAATCCTGAAGAATCTGAAAAGATAGACCCAGACACGAATTAATGTACAAGTACCAACCAGTGGGAAAATGCATTCAGAAAGAAAAACAACAACCCCCTTCGAGGCATAAACACAGAGAAACACCTAAGAATCAACCTAAACCCTGACTGACGCCCAGGCTCTGTCCACAGAAAGTGATAATGAAACAGGAAGTTTAGGGGAATATAGGCAGGTTTAGGGAATTTTTAGAATTGGGGTCCATGGAAAAAAACAGAGCGCTATAGACCGGGAGAAGGTGTATGTCCATAAGACAAGGGAACTGGAAGTTGCCAAAAAAGGTCTATATTTACAAAATGAAGAAGGAAGAAAGCCCAGAAGGAATAGGAGGACAATGAGGGAGGAGGGCCTCAGGAGTCACTATAGTAACCAATTCGAAGGGAATATTGACCAGTCAGAGGGGATATAAGGACATGGAGCTGCAGTCTTTATAACCCATGGAAACAGGAAGTCTGTGGGACCTTTTCCCCCGCCCCACATGGGAGTTTGTATTTGTTCTTCAATAAATTTCCACCTTTGCTACACCACCTTCTGTTTGTGAATTCATTCTTCGACTCTGGTGGACAAAGAATCCGGGTTCCAGTCAAAAATTCTGTGTCAATAACACATGATCAGGAGTCCTGACATAGGTGTAGACCCACCAGAAACCAAGGTGCTTTTTCAGCAAAAGGTTTCATACCATGGCGACACCGACCAGGTGAGGCTGCTGTGAATTCCTTTTTTTTTTTTTTTTTTTTGCTGTGAATTCTTTATTCAAGAACTGAAATGTGTCTGAGCTCCATCATCATTCCTAGTGGAACATGCACATGGTCCTCCCTGGATTTGGAACTGTGGACAAAAGGGGCCACATGCTAACCTGACAGCTCAGGGGAGGCCTACGTGGTGGTCCTGCAAACTCAGAGACCTAAAGTTACCACAAAGGATGGTCTGAAATTAGACATGAACTAAAAACAGTTATGGTTGGTAGTTAGATCCTAGGCCAGTATCTTCACTGACAAGGTCAACGTTGACCTTAACTGAGCCTGTCTTTTTGCATCTATAATAATATACCCTTGCAATGTCTGGGTAACTTGTAACTTCCCTTTCTCCAGACCCCTTGGGGCACAACTTAATGTGCCTGGGCCCCAGGAGAGAGACCACAGATTCCTTCATTATCATGTTAATTGATCCTACAGCCACCTAAGTCTGTGTCTCTAATTTTACTTTTTATCCAATCCCAGAGGTTTCCTGGCTTTGCTTTCTCCTGCCTCTCTAGTATATCACCAGTGGATTTCAAGTAACCCACCTATGTCTGTCCTTGGATTGCAATGTATAAAAATAGAGGAAAACCCGTCATTCTCAGAAGCATTATCTCTGTTGAGGTTCTTCATCTTGGCATTTCTTAACAGTTTGGCTGAAATAAGCTCACAAAAATTATTTACAGATTTGAATGTGTTTATTACGTTAACAGTACTAAGACGGGGTTTCCTCCTACCATTTTCTTCCTGTCCTGTTTTATTAAAATAAGGTTCCTTTATTTATTTAATTTGTTTTGTTAATCCTCAACCAGATAGGAATTTGAGATCAGAGTCTCCCTTCAGTCACTGAATTTTGTCAGATTTACCACAGAGTCTCCTTTTTATTCACAGATACAACCCCTAAACCTAGACATAGGAAAGGGCTTTCTGTGAGCTCTGTGGCTGAGCCTGGGAGCAAAGTTAATTTAAGGCAGAGCAGGAAACTGTGTCTTTGCTTAACTCTCCACCTGCTTCTGTTCTGGGGACTGTACTGGTCTTGAGCGCCCCCTGGTGTCCTGGACGCCCCCTGCAGCCCAGCCCTGCTGCCTCCCTCAGGGAGGTTTGTGTCTGGGCTCACAATGACTTCCCCTCACTGTGTGTGTTGTACAGTAATACAGGGCCGTGTCCTGGATGCTCAGGCTGTTCATTTGCAGATACAGCGTGTTCCTGGCGTTGTCCCTGGAGATGGTGAATCGGCCCTTCACAGCGTTGGCATAGTGTGTGGTACTTCCATCAGGATTCATTCGACATAACCACTCCAGCCCCTTCCCTGGAGCCTGGCGGATCCAGTACATCCAGTAGCTACTGAAGGTGAATCCAGAGGCTGCACAGGAGAGTCTCAGAGACCCCCCAGGCTGCACCAAGCCTCCCCCAGACTCCACCAGCTGCACCTCACACTGGACACCTGCAAACACAGAGACACAAGGTGGACTGAGAACCACATGGAAGCACCAACAGGCACAGAAACAGGTCTCAGCGCTCCCCTCTCCTGAGAATGACCTTGAAGAATGATCAGGAGGAAAACGCAGCTTGGCACCAAGTCCATGGTGGAGCCGCTGGGTCCTGTCTCAGGCACTTAGATTCTGGGTGTCTCCCCAGCATGCAGGGCAGGGCCCTCTTTTATGAGCAGGTTGAGAGCCCCAATTTGCATGGAGTCTGGATATAAGGGTGCAGCTGGGACCCTGTGCTGCATGCCTAACCTTGTCATCTTAGTGGTGACCCCAGATAAAAAGGATTCAAGGATGCTGGCCACAAGGGGTCCTGTCCTGACCACCTCCCTCCCTCCTTCCTTTCCTGGGACCAGGTCACCCTTGGGTTTGAGAGTCCTCCATCCTTGAGGTTTGATGAGGACCCTGGGGTGCTGCCCCCAGAGGCAGGTGGACAGGGCATCCTCTTGCTCTTCTTCACCTGCCTTGGGCCATGTTGCCTTTCTGGGGTTTGGGAATAAGATTTGCCTTGGAATTATGATGATGCTTTTATTTTGAGACTGAAAGATTCTCTTCGTTGTTCTTCCCAATCAGATCTTCCGTGAAACTGGAATGTCAACATGTGACGAGGCAGGAGAGACTGTGCTGGAAGCTTCTTTTCTGGGTGCCATCTCGCTCTGCCCACCACCTCCTCTAGGGAAGGTCGTGATGAATGTCCTCCTGGATGACCCAGGATCGAAAAAAAAAGAAAAGAAAGAAGAAGAAACATAAAGGAGAAAGGTCCAGTACCAGCGATGATGATGGACATTAAGAGCCTTCATGCATTTCAAGTGGAGAGGCACCTGGATGAGAACATTGGACGGTGGGCTTGGTAATTCCCACGGATGCTGAGAGCGGCCCTTTCCCTCCTAGAAAGAGGCGGACACAGGACCCTGTCCTCTGGCAGCTCGCACAGGGAGCACCTCAAAGCAGAGCAGTAAAGGCAGCCTCTGTGTCTAACACACACTAGCCTCACAAGATTGCTTACGTGTGGTCCCACTAACCCAGGAACAATTTGCTCCTAGTGCGTTGTTTGTAACATGCTAAAACATACCATGACATGTATGTTGTTTCCAACATAGGCCACATAGAACATGCCTGTCATTTATGACATGCGTGTCAGCTATGACAGGCATGCAGCACAGAACAGGCATGTCACTTAAGACACTTACGTCGCCAATGACATGCATACCACCTAAGATGTATTTTGCTTATTCCATCTTTGGAGGCTCATCCTGGTATATAATTTGGAAATCGCCCTGCCATCCATCCTTCTAGGGACAAGCCTTGCTTTCCTCAATGAAAAAGTCCGACAACAAGTGGTACAGGGCCTCAGACCAGGAGATTGCACAGACTTTCTCCCCCAGGGGACACCAGCCAGGTGGGCCCTCCACATCGCCATGCTGAGCTCAGTGCTCCTGATGTCCCTGCCAAGGGGTAAAGCCAAGTGGCTGGAGACAAGCAAGAGGTGGTCTGAGCCCTTTCCAGTTTGGCTCAGTGGCTAGAGCATTGGCCTGCGGACTGAAGGGTTCCGGGTTCCATTCCGGTCTAGTACACTTGCCCAGGTTGTGGGCATAATCCCCAGTAGGGAGTGTTCAGGTAACAGTGGATCATTGATTCTCTCTGATGATGTTTCTATCTCTCTCTCCCTCTCCCTTCCTCTCTGAAATCAATCACAATATATTTTTTAAAAAATAGAATTGGCACAGGCTGGGCAGTTCAGTTGGTTACAGCATTTTCCTGACACAGCAAGGTTGCAGGTTTGATCCCCAGTCAGAGCACATACAAGAATCAACCAATGAATGCACAATAAAAAAAACAAATCAATGTTTCTCTCTGCATTCCTCTCTCTCTCAAAAAAGAAAATTAATAAATAAAAATTTTAAAAAGAAACAGGTTTGCTTTTAAAAAAATAGAGGTGGTCTGAATTCTCCAGGCCTCTGGGGGGCCTTGAGCCCCATGGGGACCCTTGAGAGTGGGTGACTGAGTGGAGATCTCTGCATCCTTTCCTCCAATGAATTCTTAGTGAGAGGACCCCCCTTGGGCTCCTTTATGCCTTTTTCATGGCCAAGCGTGGAGCTGTCTTCCTCTCAGGCTTGACCAGGGCTCTAGACACACAACTGGAGGGAATTGTGAGAATCCAGACCTCCCTGCCCCTCCCAGGTGACCACGGGCTAGATTAAGTGGGTGTGAGGACCAGGCAGTGAGACTGAGAGAAAGTGGAGGATGACACAGGAGCCCGCCAGCCGGTGGTGCCACAGTAGTTGAGGCACCAGTGGGTGAGAACACGGTGGGTGAGGACACAGTGGGTGAGGACACGGTGGATGAGGACACAGTGGGTGAGGAAATGGTGGGTGAGGACACGGTGGGTGAGGACAAGTGGGTGACGCCACTGTGGTGAGGACACAGTGGGTGAGGACACAGTGGGTGAGGACACGGTGGGTGAGGCCACGGTGGGCGAGGCCACGGTGGGCGAGGCAATGGTGGGCGAGGACACGGTGGGCGAGAACATGGTGGGCGAGGCCACGGTGGGCGAGGACACGGTGGGTAAGGACACGGTGGGTGAGGACACGGTGGGTGAGGGCACGGTGGGTGAGGTCACGGTGGGTGAGGTCACAGTTGGTGAGGACACAGTGGCTGAGGACACGGTGGGTGAGGTCACAGTGGGAGAGGTCACAGTGGGTGAGGTCACAGTGGGTGAGGACACAGTGGGTGAGGTCACGGTGAGGACACAGTGGGTGAGGACACAGTGGGTGAGGCACCAGTGGGCCTGCTGGTTCTGTGAGCAGTGCCGCCAGTGGGTCTGCTGGTTCTGTGAGGTCACAGTTGGTGAGGACACAGTGGGTGAGGACACAGTGGGTGAGGTCACAGTGGGTGAGGTCACAGTGGGTGTGGACACATTGGGTGACGACACAGTGGGTGAGGCACCAGTGGGTCTGCTGGTTCTGTGAGCAGTGCCTCCTGGCCATGCCTGTCACTGCAGAGTGGAAACACCTGCTCTTTGAGGCCTGGATCCAAGGAACTTCGTGTCAGTGGCAACAGGTTAAACAGAGCTCCAGGAAATTCATTATTTTCTTTTTATTTATTTACTAGAGGCCTAGTCTGCACGAAATTGTGGGTGAGTAGCTCGCTTCTGCCTGCCTCAGCTGGCCACCCTGCCCTTTGGCCCTCCCTCCAGCGCTTATAGCCCTCGCCCCCCCGCCTCCACCCCAGTAGCTTGCTGCCCCGCCCTGCCTGCCATGAGAGCAGTGGCTTGTTTGGTCATGATGGTGTGATGGTGTGATGACCAAGGGCCTTTTATTAATATAAACTAGTGGCCTGGTGCACAAAATTTGTGCACATTTAAAAGGAATTAATTAGAGGAAATAATTTAATATTGCTATTTGCCCTTGCTCTGTAGTAGAAGTGTGAGAGATGAAAGGAAATTAGTAAAATGTATATGAAAATAATAATTTATTAATAAATAAACAGTATCAAAAGAATATAACAACGAAGCATGATATAAAAACAAAAACATTATATGAAAACAACAAACACATGATATAAAAAAACAGTGATGCAAACAATGACTGACAAAGTGATTAAACTTATTCTAATATCTCCCTGTTCACCACATTAAGAGTGAAAACACTTTCAGAGTGCTTGACTAATTTCCCTTGTGATGATGTATTTAGAACTTTAACTTTAACGACACATGCTCTCCGAACTCGGGAGAAAGCAACATATAACTGACCATGTGCGAAAACGGGTTCAGGTAGGAATATGCCTACTCTGTCTAGAGTTTGTCTTTGTGATTTATTGTCATCGCAAATGCTGGCATCACAGAAACTGTCATCGAATTAATTTAAATGGGAGGCCAGTCTCAGATGGGGAGAAATCAATTCTTGGAATCAGAACAACCTCTCCCTCTGCAGATCCTGTTAATACTTCAGTTTCGATAATGTTAGGTCATAATCTTTTGATAATAAATCTGGTACCATTACAAAGACCCCATTTACTCTTAAGATTTCTCAATAGCATGGTGATTTCACCCACTTTCAATTTTGATTTATGACATGGCATTCCTGAAGGAATAATACTATTGAGAAATTCAATGGCAAAGTTTTCCCTTTCAGCTCCATCTATTGAAACAATGGAATCATCATTCAAATATGTGTGAAAATCTCCATCAAGTATATCCAAAATTTCTTCATTTAATTTTTAAACATGCTCATTTTTTGGACAAAGAATTGCATGTTTAAATATATTTTTTAATATTATCTACAGATACAGTATTTCCAAAGGTCGCTTCGATAATAGATCCATTACAAATCATTTCACAGGGGACTTCAATAATATCGATTCCTAAATAAAAACTGCTAACAAGTTTGCCATCTCCAAGTTTTACTAACCATCCAATATAAGCAGAATTCTCTGATCTCATATTTGTTTTAAGAGACTACTTTCTGAAACATCCCCAAACATTGCAGTACTTTAAACTTGTTTGTACTATGGCCGATCATAGCATGCGGTACAATACTGAGACATTGTTGAAAATCCCCTCCAAGAAGGAGAACTTTCCCATGAAATACAACATTCAAATTCATAATTTCTCTTAGTAATCTATCTATGGTGTTTATAGCATGACTGGATGCCATGGTGCATTCATCAATAATGAGAAGTTGGGCCTTTTTAATAGTTTTAGCAACTTCACTGTTTATATCAAGTCTAGAAATTGAAGTTTCATTTAATGGAATTGGTAATTTATATTGGGAATGAAAGGCCCTTCCACTGAGAAGTAAATTTGCAGCAATTCCTGTTGACGTTGTGGGTAAAACAGTACCACCATGACCTCTAATATAATGTATTAAAACTTTATACAGATATGCAGGTGAAAAGGATTCCTAGCTGGCAGGACCCTGACAGCAAACTGGCCACCTGTCGATTCCATGAGGAATGGGGCTCCCTCCTCTCTTCTGTCAGGGTCTGGGGTGCAGGTGAATGGGGTTCCTGGCTGGCAGGCCACTGACAACAAGCTACCCAACAGCAGATTCTGTGAGGAATGGGGCTGCCTCCTCCCTACTGTCAGGGTCTGGTTTGAAGGCCAGCCATGGCCCCTGTTGGGCCAGACCCAGAGTTCTACCACACCGTGGCCTCAACTCAGCAACCCAGTACTAACTGTTGCTGGGTGCTCCTGGCGCTCTGAGTCTGGGTTCTCCCTCAGGCCTCACGGGAAACAGCTCTGGGAGGGCACAGTCCATGGCAAGGCAACCCAAGACTCAGTGTGTCCATGCTCGGAGGGCAGGTTCCTGCCTCAAACCTCGCCCTCGCGGGAAACAGCTCAAAGAGGGTGCAGCCATTTCCAAGGCAACCCCTGCAGGAATGACTTCCTTCCAGTTGGCAGAGCCTAGGACGTGACCTGTTACACCCAGGGTTTTTATATAAATAGATTTTTTTAATCTTCACTAGAGGATATTTCTCCATTGATTTTTTTAGAGAGAGTGGAAGAGAGAGGGAAAGGCAGGGAGAAACATCAATGTGAAAGAAACACATAGATTGGTTGCCTTCTGCACCAGCCCAGACCAGGCCCTGGGCTGGGGAGGCCATTGCAACCCATGTACATGCCTTTGACCGAAATCAAACCTGGGACACTTCAGTTTGCAGGCCGACGCTCTATCCACTGAGCAAACAGGCTATTTTATTTTTTATGATGAAGAGGAAACAAACTTGTAAAGGAAACCCCTCTTTGGCCTATCCCTGCACATGCCTTTGGGGCTGCATTCTTTTTTTAAAATTGTTTTATTGCTTAAAGTATTATGAAAAGTATTACATATGTCTCCTTATTTTCCCGCCCTTGACAATCCCCTGGCCTCCCTACCCCTCAGTGTCTTATGTCCATTGGTTATGCTTATATGCATGCACACAAGTCCTTCAGTTGATCTCATACCCTCCCCTCCTGCCCCCCGACCCTCCCCGGCTTTCCCGTTGTAGTTTGACAGTCTGTTCGAGGCTGCTCTGCCTCTATATCTATTTTTCTTCATAAGTTTATAATGGTCTTTATTATCCATAAATGAGTGAGATCATGTGGTATTTTTCCTTCATTGACTGGCTTATTTCACTTAGCATAATGCTCTCCAGTTCCATCCATGCTGTTGCAAATGGTAAGAATTCCTTCTTTTTTTACAGCAGCATAGTATTCCATCTTGTAGATGTACCACAGTTTTCTAATCCATTCATCTGCTGATGGGCACTTGGGCTGTTTCCAGATCTCAGCCATGGTGAATTGAACTGCTATGAACATAGGGGTGTATATATCCTTTCTGATTGGTGTTTCTGTTTTCTTGGGATATATTTCTAGAAGTGGGATCATGGGGTCAAATGGAGTTCCATTTTTAGGTTTTTGAGGAAATTCCATACTGTCTTCCATAGTGGCTGCACCAGTCTGCATTCCCACCAGCAGTGCACGAGTGTTCCTTTTTCTCCACATCCTCTCCAGCACTTGTCATTTGTTGATTTGTTGATGATAGCCATTCTGACAGGTGTGAGATGGTACCTCATTGTTGTTTTGATTTGCATTTCTCGGATGATTAGTGACTTTGAGCATGTTTTCATATGTCTCTTGGGTTTCTGAATGTCCTCTTTTGAAAAGTGTCTATTTGGGTCCTTTGCCCATTTTTTGATTGGATTGTTTATCTTCCTTTTGTTAAGTTGTATGAGTTTCCTATAAATGTTGGAGATTAAACCCTTATCGGTGATTACATTGGCAAATATGTTCTCCCATGCAGTGGGCTTTCTTGTTGTTTTGTTGATGGTTTCTTTTGCTGTGCAGAAGCTTTTTATTTTGATGTAGTCCCATTTGTTTATTTTCTCTTTAGTTTCCAATGCCCTAGGAGCTGTGTCGATGAAGAAATTGCTTCGGCATATGTCTGAGATTTTGTTGCCTTTGGATTCTTCTAGAATTTTTATGTTTTCTTGTCGTACATTTAAGTCCTTTATCCATTTTGAGTTTATTTCTGTGTATGGTGTAAGTCAGTGGTCTAGTTTCATTTTTTTTGCATGTATCTGTCCAATTTTCCCAACACCATTTATTGAAGAGACTGTCTTGACTCCATTGTATCTTCTTGCCTCCTTTGTCAAATATCAATTGAGCATATTGGTTTGGGCCAATTTCTGGGCTCTCTATTCTATTCCATTGATCTATATGTGTGTTCTTGTGCCAGTACCAGGCAGTTTTGAGAACAGTGGCGTTGTAATACAGCTTGATATCTGGTATTGAAATCCCACCTACTTTGTTCTTTCTCAGGATTGCTGCACCTATTCGGGGTCTTTTTTTATTCCAGATGAATTTTTGGAGAGTTCGTTCTAGATCTGTGAAGTATGCCGTTGGTACTTTAATGGGAAATGTGTTGAATCTATAGATTGCTTTGGGTAGTATGGACATTTTAATGATGTTGATTCTACCAATCCATGAACACGGTATGTTCTTCCATCTGTTTATGTCTTCCTCTATCTCTTTTTGCAACATCCTGTAGTTTTCTGAGTAGAGGTCTTTTACCTCTTTAGTTAAGTTTATTCCTAGGTAGCTTAATTTTTTTGGTGGATGGTAAATGGGATTGTCTTTTTAGTATCTTTTCTGAAAGTTCACTATTGGTGTATAGAAATGCCTCAGATTTCTTGGGGTTAATTTTGTATCCTGCTACATTGCCAAAATCATGTATTAACTCTAGTATTTTTTTGATGGAGTCTCTAGTGTTTTGTATGTACAGTATCATGTCGTCTGCAAATAAGGACAGTTTTACTTCCTCTTTTCCAATTTGGATGCCTTTTATTTCTTCTTCTTGTCTAATTACAATGGCTAATACTTGCAGTACTATGTTGAACAGGAGTGGTGAGAGTGGGCATCCCTGTCTTGTTCCTGTTCTTAGGGGAAATGGTGTTAAGTTTTGTCCATTGAGTATGGTGTTGGCTGTGTGTTTGTCATATATGGCTTTTATTATGTTGAGGTATGATCCTTCTATTCCCCCCTTGCTGAGAGTTTTTATCAAAAATGGGTGTTGGATTTTGTCAAATGCTTTTTTTTTGCATCAATTGATATGACTATGTGTTTTTTCTCTCATTTCGTTTATGTGATGTATCATGTTTATTGATTTGTGGAGATCTCTGCTTCCTTCCCTCTGATGAATTCTTAATGAGAAGACCACCTCCAGCTCCTTTATGCCTCCTTCCTGGCCAAGAGTCTAGCTGCCTTCCTCTCAGGCTTGACCAGGGCTCTGGAAACACAACTGGAGGGAACCCTGAGAGCCCATACCTCCCTGCCCATCCTGGGCGACCATGGGGTGGATCAAGTGGGCATGGGAACCAAGCAGTAAGACTGAAAGAGGAGGATGACCCAGGGTCCCACCAGTGGGTGGTTCCACAGTGGGTGAGTCCACAGTGGGTGAGCACACAGTGGGTGAGTCCACAGTGGTGAGGACACAGTGAGTGAGGACACAGTGGGTGAGTCCACAGTGGGTGAGGACACAGTGGGTGAGTCCACAGTGGGTGAGTCCACAGTGGGTGAGGACACAGTGAGTGAGGACACAGTGGGTGAGGACACAATAGGTGAGGACACAGTGGGTGAGGACACAGTGGGTCTGCTGGTTCTGTGAGCAGTGCCTCCTGGCCATTCCTGTCACTGCAGAGTGGAAACACCCTGCTCTTTGAGGCCTGGATCCAAGGAACTTCATGTCAGTGGCAACAGGTTAAATAGAGCTCCGAAAGATTCATTAATTTATTTTGTTTTATTTACTAGAGGCCCAGTGCGCATGAAATTGTGGCTGAGTAGCTCTCTTCTGCTTGCCTCAGCTAGCTCCCTGCCCATCGCCCTGCCCCCCCCCAACGCTTATAGCCCTCCACCTAGAGTAGCTCGCTGCCCACCCGCCCCCCGCGTTGCCACTGCGAGAGCCGTGGCTCTTTGGTCATGATGGTGTGATGGTATGATGTCCACATGCCTTTTATTAATATACATTTTTTAAATCCTCACTCAAGGATATTTCACCATTGATTTTTTTAGAGAAAGTGGAAGAGAGAGGACAAGGCAGTGAGAAACATTAATGTGAGAGAAACACATAGACAGGTTGCCTCTTGCACCAGCTCTGACCAGGCCTGGGGCAGGGGAGGCCATTGCAAATGAGATATATGCCCTTGACCATAATCAAACCTGGGACCTTTCAGTTTGCAGGCCAATGCTCTATCCACTGAGCAAGTCGGCCCAGGCTATTTTATTTTTTATGATGAAGAGGAAACAAACTAGTAAATGAAACCCCTCTTTGGCCTATCCCTGCGCATGTATTTGGAGCTGCATTCTTGAGTTTTTGAGTCCTGAGTTTAGTCAGTCCAGTAGTTCTGAGTGCCCCCTGCTGGCCCTGAGAATCCCCTGCACCCCAGCCCTGTTGCCTCCATCAGGGAGGTTTGTGTCTGGGCTCACACTGACTTCCCCTCAGTGTGTTTCTCACACAGTAATACACGGCCGTTTCCTGGGCTCTCAGGATGTTCATTTGCAGATACAGTGTGTTCTTGGCGTTGTCCCTGGAGATGGTGAATCGGCCCTTCACAGAGTTGGCATAGTATGTGCTACCACCAGTATCAGTAATGAGTGAGACCCAATCCAGCCCCTTGAGTGGAGCCTGGCGGACCCAGCCCATCCAGTAGCTACTGAAGGTGAATCCAGAGGCTGCACAGGAGAGTCTCAGAGACTCCCTAGGCTGCACCAAGCCTCTCCCAGACTCCACCAGCTGCACCTCACACTGGACACCTGCAAACAGAGACACAAGATGGACTTAGAATCCCATGGAAGCAAAAACAAGCACAGGCACAGGTCTCAGTGCTCCCCTTTCCTGAGAATGACCTTGAGAAATGATCAGGAGGAAAACGCAGCTTGGCACCAAGTCCATGGTGGAGCTGCTTGGGGTCCTATCTCAGGCACTTGGGTTCTGGGTGTCTCCCCAGCATGCCGGGCAGGGCCGCCCTCTTTTATGAGCAGGAGGAGAGCCCCATTTGCATGAGTCTGGACATAAGGGAGCAGCTGGGACCCTGTGCTGTATGCCTGACCTTGTCATTCTAGGGGTGACCCCAGATGGAAAAGGACTCAAGGATGCTGTATTCAAGGAGTCTCGTCTGACCCACCCTCCCTCCCTCCTTTCTTGAGACCCGGTCACCCTGACCCTATTCCTTTTGGGGCAGCCTCCAAGATTGAGAGTCTTCCTTCCTTGGGGTGTTGATGAGGACCCAGGGGTGCGTGGATGGGGTTTTCTCTCCCTCTCCTTCACCCGCCGTGAGCCATGTTGCCTTTCTGGGGGTTGGGAATAAGAACTTGCATTGGATGATGCTTTAATTTTGAGACTGAAAGATTCTCTTTCCTGTTTTTCCCATTCAGATCTTCCACAAAGCTCAAGGGTGTACATGTGACGAGGCAGGAGAGGCTGGGTGGATGCTGTGGCCACAGCCTCAGTCTGAAAACTGCTGTGCCTGTCATTTACAAATGGAGCCCTGGCTGGTGTTGCCAAGTGTTTTACACATTGGCCCCGGGCATCACATGGGCTGGGGTTCAATTCCCTGTCAAGGTTGCCGGTTCACTCCTGGCCCTGCTCACGGTCATTGAGAAAGGAACCAATTCATGTGCTTCTCTCACTTCAATGTTTCTCTTCCCCACGTCCCTCACTCCTCTCTTCCATTCTCTCTCAGAAAAGTAAGGGGAATAATATCCTTGGATGAGAATTAAATATAGAAAAGGAACATGTTGGCGTTTGGAAGCAAAACCCTGGGTAGAAATTGAGGCACCAGTCGTCCTTGGGGGCAGGTGAGCCCCTCCCTTCTCGGTGGCAGAGGGGCCACCTGCAGGTTAATCCTCAGCTCTTCTTCTGGGGGCAGCCCCGTCCCACAGCCTCCCCCTCTGCCCCATGCAGCACAGGCCCCGGCCAGCTCAGCTGGACTCGCTGGTGGTGAAGCCCCAACTCGCTTTGCCCCAAGAGGAGACCATGCCCACCCCAGGTCTGAGTGAAGTCACCTACCCCAAAGCCAGGGGGCCGAGTGCTGATTCCTTAGGGAAACCACGGCCCTTGTACGTAGAAGGGAGACCTGCCCTGTGGACACATTATGAACCCATTGCACAGCTGCACTAAGCAAGGCTCATCCATGAACTGCATCAGCCACCCACACCTTGCTGATGGATGAGGTGTGCAGGGCGGCTGTCTCGTCCCAAAGCCCTGCTCTCTGCTCAGCCTCAGACCCAGCTGGCACCTCCCCAGGCTGCTGGTTCAGAGACACTGGGTCCTGGTTTAAAAGAAATGTAGAGATGAGGGGTTTTCTGGGCTGAGAGGTGGAGTGGGTGGGAGTAAGTGTGCAATGGGGGCTGGGCTTCTCCAGGCTGCAATCAAAATGCTGTGGAAGTGGGCACAGGAGGTGATGGCTGCACAGCACAGCAAAGGTGCCACATGCCACCGACTGTGCACTTTGTGGATGAAACAATGTGGACGCGTAGGTGCCCAGGGACTGACAGTCACCTTTCAGGGTGATCTGGTCAGAATTCCCTAACTGGGCCGTTATGGGGGGAGTCAGCCTCAGGCCTTAACTTTTTAGTAAAAGGCTTCTCTTTGCCTAAAGCCAGCCCTGCCCATAGTTCTTGGGCAGGAAACGTGTCACAGAGGAGATGGGCACAGCTGGAGAGGCCTCGTTCCTAAGGAAGGGAACCTGACGTCCATGACAACCTACAGCAAACTTGTTTTCCCTCCAACACACGGGAACTCTTTAGACCTCATCCTGGCGAGGTCACAGGTTTTTAATAATTGTGTGCACTTCCTTCTCTACACTAGGAAGAAGCAGGTATGAACGTATATTTTAAATGAAGAAAAGACAACATATTGATGTAAGAAATCTCCAAACATGGAGAGAATGTTTTACAAGCTTTTATTGGAGCAAGACTGACAACTGTTGGGGAGCAAGACCTCAAATGCACGGAGAACAACCAGGTGCAGTCGCGTTTGTGCATTTGAAGTTAAGATGGGAAGGTGAGGAAGGTGACATGGAGGAGGCAGAGAGAGAGGCAGGGACTAGGTGACAGGACAGTTACAAGGAGGTGCTCTCCTGAGGGTGGTCATGCTGATGTCACAGGTGTGTTAACCCAGATGCACAGGAACAATGGACGGGGTTGCTCAAGGCAAAGATGAGCCTTTTAATGAAGAAGTTATAGACCTGGGGCGGTCCCACCCCTAGGGATGTCCAGGTAGGAATGTGTGATCAGAGCCCCTGGGAGGGGCCTTTCAGTCCCTGGATTATGTCAGAATAAAGACAGAGCCCCTTTTATGATCATAAATACAATCCCTAAACATAGACATAGAAAAGGGCTTTCTGTGAGCTCTGTTATTTGGAGCAAAGCTATTTTAAGACAAAGCAGGAAATGTTATCTTTGCTTAACTCTGCACCTGCTCCTGGTCCTGGGCCTGTGCTGGTCCTCAGTGCCCCCTGGTGTTCTCGACGCTCCCTGCAGCCCAGCCCTGCTGTCTCCCTCAAGGAGGTATGCATATGGGCTCACACTGACTTCCCCTCACTGTGTCTTGCACAGTAATACATGGCCGTGTCCTCAGTGGTCACGGACCTCAGTTGCAGGGAGACTGGTTCTTGGATGTGTCTGGGTCGATGACTAACCGACTTTGGAGAGATGCCACGTACTGTCTGTACCACTTGGACCTGAAGTAGATCCTTCCAAGCCACTGGAGCCCTTTCCCTGGGGGCTGCCTGACCCATTCCCAAGTGGCAGTGTTGCTGGAGACACTGTTCCCAGTGATGGCACAGGTGAGGGACAGGGTCTGCGAGGGCTGCACCACCGTGGATCCCGAATCCTGCAGCTGTACCTGGGACAGGACACCTGGGACAGAAGGAAGCAACAAGGTTAATCAGTCCACATCTCTGTGAACACAGTTCTGAACCCCCAGGTCCTCAAACTCTGACCCCAGGGGAGCCCCAACACAGGAAGGAAGAGAAGGAAGAAGACAGCCATGACCCTGGGTCAGCCAGACTCAGCAGGCTCTGTGGCCCAAGTGGAGGCTGTATTTACACAGGAAGCCACGCCTGGCATTTGCCTGAGCATCGCTCTCTGTTATAAGGCTCTGGGTGCGCACAGCCCACTGAGGCATGGACCCAGTTCTGCATCCAGATTTCTCCAGAGCTGGGTCTTTGGGCAGGTGGGACCCAAGGCAGGGGCCACAGACAAGGGTGCTCATACACGGACCTGTGGGTGTGGGCGTTGTGGACGTTACACCAATTCCAGAGCCTGTTCACCCACATTAATTGATTGGACTTCATTCATTCATTCATTCATTCATTCATTCATTCCACCAGCACTGAGGGCCATTGACACACGAGCATCCCTCTTGGTAACAAGGGCAAATCAGTGAAATGACAGAGGCCTTGCCCCCGAGATCTGGGGTCAAACGCCAGGTGCTTGTCGGTCAGACACACACCACGCGGCCCCCAGAGCCTGGCAGCTGGGGATCCTGGGAGCAGAGGACACAGGTGAGTGTCCTCAGATCAGGGGACCCACAGGGGAAGGACATAGGCCTTGGCTGGTGTTTTGCCTCCTGATGAGGTGCCTCACCCTGGGCACAGGGAGTGTGGCCAGAAGACCCGCCCTAGGGGTTCCCAGGGCCCAGGGGCAGCATTGGGAACTGGATGGGCATCCTGGCTGGCGGGGGGCCAGGATGTGACCCACAGGGCCGCCCAGTGCCTCCTGCCTTCTATTCAAGGTGCAGGGGGCTCACAGAGAGGAGGCATCTTTTCTATTCAGAGATGACTTGATTATTTACATGGGAAATCCTAAAGAATCTGGAAAATAGACCTGGACACGAGTTGATATATAAGCACCAACCAGTGGGAAAATGCATCTGGAGAGAAAAACAACAACCACCACCCGCTGCGAGACATAAACACAGAGAGAAAGCACCTAAGGATCAACCTAAAGCCTGACGCCCAGGCTCTGCCCACGGAAAGTGATAACACGTGGTCAGGAGCCCTGACGCGGGTGTGACCCAGAGAAACCAACGCGCTTTTTCAGCAAAAGGCTTCACACCATGTCCACACCCACCGAGTGAGGTCGCTGTCATTTTTATTCAAAAACTGAGCTGTGTCTGAGCTCCAGCATCATTCCTAGTGGAACATGCACACGATCCTCCCTGGGCTTGGTACTAAGACTGGGTTTCCTCTGATGATTTCTTACATTTTTGTTTTAAATACGATTTATTTATTTATTTATTTAGTTTTCTTCATCCTCATCCAGGGATATTTTCCTACTTATTTTTAGACAAAGTGGAAGGGAGCGGGCAAGGCAGAGAGTTATTGGGACACTGAGTAGTTGCTTCCTGCAGGCACGGATCCAGGTTGCAACTGAGGCCTGTGCCCTTGATAGGAATTGAACCAGGGGTCATGCTCTATGTACTGAGCCCCACGGGCTAGGGGCCCTCCCACCATGTCTAGTTAACACTGTGAGGCCCCAGCACAGTATGCAGGCAGCCAGCGTCCTGCCAGGTGGACCAACACACCTGGGGGTTGTCTGTGTTTCTGGGAGGTGGGGAACTAGGAGGGAGAGGCCCCCAGAGGGGCAGCCCCAAGTGCCAGGGTACAGGGGTGCATGGGGAGCTGGGCTGTAACCTCTCTCCAGAGACTTAATGAGGAAGAACCACCCAGAACCCCTCTCCTGCAGGCTGATGATGGGCCTCGCTGTAGGAGACCCACCTGAAGCCAGGTGGTCAGGCACCATTAGGGCTGAGGGAAACACAAACCTACATTAGAGAAAAGTCCGTTTTCCCTGGTGCCAGAACGGAGCACCTTCAACATGCATGTAAGTTTCAATGTCAGTTTAAAAGCTCACTGAGCACCTCCCCACCTTTACACCCCAGCGTGTTTTCTGGGGACCTTGGAACCATCTCTGAAGTGTGACCACTAGGGGCACCCTCTCCCCACTTCTGTGGGAGGCAGAGGGCAGCCAGACCTCAGGGGGCTCCAGGCTCCCAGGTGCAAACCTACTTCCTGTCCTAAAGAGACTGGAGGTTTCATGTTCCCTGGAATCAGGTCAATGAGCAAACACATGAGGCCCCTCCAGTCACCAGGGGATTGAGGGTGAACTCTGGGTGACAATGGTTCTGCCAAGTTCCTCCTGAGGCTGCACCTCTGTGAAAAGCTGTGTTTCTGTGGATGGTTTCCCACAAGAACTCAGTTCTGTCCCCTTTTCTGCTGCTTTGACATCCCCATAGGGGCAACACCACTGTAGTTATGATAAGTCTCCAAATAGATCATTTTTGTGTATTGAGCCTTGATTTTGAAGTTGATTCCTTTGATTTTTCTTCATAGATAACTATATCACACATCAGTAGGGACACCTGGTATCTCCATTCACGTTTGAATGTCTCCATGCATCTTTCTTATCTTATTTCACGTGTTAAACGTCAAGTACAATGTTGAGTAAAAGTGGACTTTCTTGACTTTGTCCCCATCTGTGGTGGAATCATTTCCCTTCCCACAATCAAGTATGATTTTAGCTACAGGAGTCACATGACCAGATTGAGAAAGTGCCCTTTATCCAACGTTCCGTAAGCAAGTTTATCATGAATGAATGCTGTGCTTTGTCACACACTTTTCTGTATCAATTTTTACGACCATGTGAATTTTCTTCTTTACACAGTTGACCTGATGGATTGCATTGGTTGATTAAAAAATATTGAATTAGCTTTGAGTTGTTGGGATAATTCCTACTTTGTCATGATGTCGGATGGTTTTCTTATATTGCTGGTAGGATTGGCTAATATTCTGTTGAGGATTTTAGTAAATATGTTAACAAGAGATTTAGGTCAGTAGTTTATTATTTGTACTGAGTATGAAGAATGCCAGGCTCATAAGAATGCATTGGGAAATGTGTTTATATCTCCTAATTAATTTCTGATATTGGTCATTTGTCTCTTGCCAATCTTGTTAGCATTTGATTAGTTTTATTGATCTTTTCAAATATTCAGCAGTTGGCACCATTCATTTTTCTCTATTATTTTTCTGTTCTTATTTCATTAATCTCTTCTCATCTTTATATCTCATCCCTTCTGCTTGATTTTATATGTTTTTGATCTTCCTTTTCTAATTTCTTTAAAAAAATCTTTGCTGTTGAGAGTATTACTAATGTTCACCCCTTTGCCCCACATTTCACCCCTCCACCCATTCCAGCCACACCACAGGGTTTCATCAACCCCTATCTGTGTTCATAGGTAATGCATATGAGTTCTTTGGTTCATCTCTTTCCACCCTCCCCTTCCTCTTCTCTCTGAGGTTCGTCAGTCTGTTCCATGTTTCCTTGCCTCAGGTTCTATTTTATTCATCAGTTTATTTTGTTCCTTAGATACTTTGTTCATTTATTTTGGTTCTTAGATTCAATTGTTGATAGATATGTATGTATTGCTATTATTTTGTTCATATTTTTTATTTTTTATTGATTTCACAGAGGAAGGGGAGAGAGAGAGAGAGAGAGAGAGAGAGAGAGAGAGAGAGAGAGAGAGAGAAAGAAACATCAATGATAACAGAGAATCACTGATCAGCCACATTCCCCATGTCCCCCAACAGGGGTCGAGCCAGCAACTCGGACATGTGCCTCTGATCAGAAACAAACCTGAAACCCTTCAGTCAGCATCCCTATGGTCTATCCACTGAGCAAAACCGGCTAAGGCTTTGTTCTTTTCTTCTTCTTCTTCTTCTTCTTCTTCTTCTTCTTCTTCTTCTTCTTCTTCTTCTTCTTCTTCTCCTTCTTCTTCTTCTTCTTCTTCTTCTTCTTCTTCTTCTTCTTCTTCTTCTTCTTCTTCTTCTTTTTCTTCTTCTTCAAAAAATATATTTTATTGATTTTTTTACAGAGAGGAAGGGAGAGGGACAGAGAGTTAGAAACATTGATGAGAGGAGAAGGAAGATGGCGGCGATATAGGCAGACGCGTCCCAGGTCGTGTCCCGGAGCAAATGCAGTGAGCAGCTGAAACTAATAACACCCACCCCGAATTGGCGAGAGTGCTCAGCTGGTGAGACGGTTTGCAGCCGGGAAGGGCAGAACTCCCCTGGAAAGCAGATCCAAGCAACAGCAATATCCTGAGGACCATACCCTCTGCTAAGGAACAGCAGCTGTACGTGAAACCGCCCCCCACCAGCCAGAAGAGCCACCACAGCTGTGAACAGCACCCACCAGAGGAGCTGCCGCCAACTGAAGAGCAGCTGCTACCGCAACCGCCCGAAGAGCAACCACAGACCAAGGACTCACTGCCACCCAGGGAGCAGCCACTGAACGACTCAACGTCTAGATATGTCAGTGAGATCAAACATGGGTAGACAAAGAAACCCCCAAAGGAAAGAGAAGGAGGACTCTCCAGAAAAGCAGCTAAATAATACAGAGGCATGCAACATGACAGAAAAAGAATTCAGAATAAGGGTCCTAGAGTGCATAAACCGGATGGAGGAAAAAAATCGACAACCTCTGCAAGAAGCAAGAAGAAACAGATGAAAAACTCAACAACTTAAGTAAGACCCAAGAAGAAATGAAGAGTGATATAGCTACAATAAAAAACACCATTGAAAGTATCAACAGTAGACTAGGAGAAGCGGAGGACCGAATTAGTGAATTAGAAGACAAGGAAGCAAAACACACCCAAAATGTACTGCAATTGGAGAAAAAAATTAAAAGACAGGAGGAGAGCCTAAGGGAGCTTTGGGACAACATGAAACGAAACAACATACGAATAATAGGGGTACCAGAACAACAGAAAGATGAACAAGGATTAGAAAACCTATTCGAAGAAATAATATCAGAAAACTTCCCTGAGGTGGGGAAGAAAAAAGTCACACAAGCCCAGAGAGTCCCAAACAAGGTGAACCCGAAAAGACCCACACCAAGACACATCATAATTACCATGGCAAGTGTTCAGGACAAAGAGAAAATCTTACAGGCCGCAAGAGAGAGACGGAAAGTCACATACAAAGGATCTCCCATTAGATTATCAAATGATTTCTCAACAGAAACACATCAGGCCAGAAAAGAATGGACAGAAATTTACAAAGTGATGCAAAGCAAAGGACTGAATCCAAGAATACTCTATCCAGCAAAGCTATCATTCAAACTTGAAGGGAAAATAAGAAGCTTCACAGACAAAAAAGGGCTAAGGGAGTTTATCACCACTAAGCCAGCAATGCAAGGAATGCTAAAGGGTCTGGTATAAAAAGAAGAAATAAAAAGCTCAGAAAGAAAACAGCCACACAAAAAAAGAAATGGCTACAAACAAGTACCTTTCAATAATAACTTTAAACGTAAACGGACTAAATGCTCCAACCAAAAGACATCAAGTGGCTGAATGGATAAAAAAACATGACCCATATATCTGCTGTCTACAAGAAACCCACCTCATTAGAAGGGACTCACACAGACTGAAAGTGAAAGGATGGAAAAATATCTTTCAGGCAAATGGAAAGGAAAAGAAAGCTGGGGTAGCAATACTTATATCGGACAAAATAGACCTCAAAGTGAAGGCCATAACAAGAGATAGGGAAGGACACTTCATAATACTAAAGGGATCAATACAACAAGAAGATATAACCCTGGTAAACATATATGCACCCAATACAGGAGCACCCAGATTTATAAAAAACTCCTGGAAGATATCAAAGGAGAGATCGACAACAATACAATCATAGTAGGGGACTTTAATACACCACTGACAGCACTGGATAAGTCCTATAGACAAACAATCAGCAAAGATACAGCAATCCTAAATGACTCACTTGATCAGATGGACTTAATAGACATCTTCAGAACGCTTCACCCCAAAGCCAGGGAATATACGTTCTTCTCAAGTGCTCGTGGGACATATTCAAAAATAGACCACATATTGGGTCACATGCAAAGTCTTCCCAAATTCAAGAAGATTGAAATCATACCAAGCATCTTCACAGACCACGATGGCATAATATTAGAAATAAACTACAATAAAAACAACCCAAAATACTCAAACACCTGGAAGCTGAATAGCATGCTATTAAATATTGATTGGGTTACCAATGAGATCAAAGAAGAAATTAAAAACATCCTGGAAACTAATGACAATGAAAACACAACAATCCAAAACCTATGGGACACAATGAAAGCAGTCCTGAGAGGGAAGTTTATAGCTCTCCAGGCCTATCTCAAAAAACAAGAAAAAATGGTAGTAAATCATCTAACTCCACAACTCAAAGATTTAGAAAGAGAGCAACAAGAAAACCCCAGAGTGAGCAGAAGGAAGGAGATAATAAAGATTAGAGCAGAAATAAATGACATAGAGACCAAAAAAACAATACAGAAAATCAATGAAACCAAGAGCTGGTTCTTTGAAAGGATAAACAAGATTGATAAACCCCTAGCCAGACTCACCAAGAAGCAAAGAGAGAGGACTCAAATAAACAAAATCAGAAACGATAGAGGCGAAATAACAACAGATCCCACAGAAATACAAATGATTGTTAAAAAATACTTTGGACAGCTCTACTCCAACAAACTAGACAACCTGGAGGAAATGGACAAATTCCTAGAAAAATACAACATTCCAAAACTCAATCAGGAAGAATCTAAAAATCTCAACAGGCCAATAACTATGGAAGAAATTGAAGCAGTCATCAAAAAGCTTCCATCAAACAAAAGCCCAGGACCAGACGGCTTCACAGGGGAGTTTTACCAAACATTCAAGGAAGAACTAAAACCTATCCTCCTCAGACTACTACAAAAATTCAAGAGGAAGGAACACTTCCAAGCTCATTCTATGAAGCCAGCATCACCCTAATACCAAAACCAGGTAAAGACAACACAATGAAAGAGAATTACAGGCCAATATCCCTCATGAACATAGATGCCAAAATCCTCAACAAAATCTTAGCAAATCGGATCCAGCAGTACATCAGAAAGATCATACACCATGACCAAGTAGGATTTATCCCAGGGATGCAAGGATGGTACAATATCCGCAAATCAATAAACGTGATACATCACATAAACAAATTGAAAGAAAAAAACCACATGGTCATATCAATTGATGCAGAAAAAGCATTTGACAAAATTCAACACCCATTTTTGATAAAAACTCTCAGCAAGGTGGGAATAGAAGGATCATACCTCAACATAATAAGAGCCATATATGAAAAACCCACAGCCAACATCATACTCAATGGACAAAAACTAACACCATTTCCTCTAAGAACAGGAACAAGACAGGGGTGCCCCCTCTCAACACTCCTGTTCAACATAGTACTGGAAGTGTTAGCCATTGCAATTAGGCAAGAAGAAGAAATAAAAGGCATCCAAATGGGAAAAGAGGAAGTAAAACTGTCCTTATTTGCTGATGACATGATATTATACATACAAAACCCTAGAGACTCCATCAAGAAGCTACTAGACTTAATACATGAATTTGGCAATGTAGCAGGATACAAAATTAACCCCAAGAAATCTGAGGCATTTCTATACACCAATAGTGAACTTTCAGAAAGAGAGATTATAAAAACAATCCCGTTTACCATCGCACCAAAAAAATTAAGCTACCTAGGAATAAACTTAACTAAAGAAGTAAAAGACCTCTACTCAGAAAACTACAGGACGTTGAAAAAAGATATAGAGGAAGACATAAACAGATGGAAGAACATACCGTGTTCATGGATTGGTAGAATCAACATCATTAAAATGTCCATACTACCCAAAGCAATCTATAAATTCAACGCACTTCCCATTAAAATACCAATGGCATACTTCATAGATCTAGAACGAACTCTTCAAAAATTCATCTGGAATAAAGACCCCGAATTGCTGCAGCAATCCTGAAAAAGAACAAAGTAGGTGGGATCTCAATACCAGACATCAAGATGTATTACAAAGCCACTGTTCTCAAAACTGCCTGGTACTGGCACAAGAATAGGCATATAGATCAATGGAATAGAATAGAGAGCCCAGAAATTGGCTCGAACCAATATGCTCAATTAATATTTGACAAAGGAGGCAAGAACATACAATGGAGCCAAGATAGTCTCTTCAATAAATGGTGTTGGGAAAATTGGACAGATATATGCAAGAAAATGAAACTAGACCACCAACTTACACCATATACAAAAATAAACTCAAAATGGATAAAGGACTTAAATGTACGACAGGAAACCATAAAAATTCTAGAAGAATCCAAAGGCAACAAAATCTCCGACATATGCCGAAGCAATTTCTTCACTGATACAGCTCCTAGGACACTTGAAACTAAAGAGAAAATGAACAAATGGGACTACATCAAAATAAAAAGCTTCTGCACAGCAAAAGAAACCATCAACAAAACAACGAGAAAACCCACTGTGTGGGAAAACATATTTGCCAATGTCATATCTGATAAGGGCCTAATCTCCAAAATTTATAGGGAACTCACACAACTTAACAAAAAGAAGATAAACAATCCAATCAAAAAATGGGCAAAGGACCTAAATAGACACCTTTCAAAAGAGGACATTCAGAAAGCCAAGAGACATATGAAAACATGCTCAAAGTCACTAATCATCCGAGAGATGCAAATCAAAACAACAATGAGGTACCATCTCACACCTGTCAGACTGGCTATCATCAACAAATCAACAAACGACAAGTGCTGGAGAGGATGTGGAGAAAAAGGAACACTCGTGCACTGCTGGTGGGAATGCAGACTGGTGCAGCCACTATGGAAGACAGTATGGAGTTTCCTCAAAAAGCAACAAATGGAACTCCCATTTGACCCTGTGATCCCACTTCTAGGAATATATCCCAAGAAACCAGAAACACCAATCAGAAAGGATATATGCACCCCTATGTTCATAGCAGCACAATTCACCATAGCTAAGATCTGGAAACAGCCTAAGTGCCCATCAGTAGATGAATGGATTAGAAAACTGTGGTACATCTACACGATGGAATA
Source organism: Myotis pilosus (assembly GCA_036010255.1). Classification (NCBI taxonomy): domain Eukaryota; kingdom Metazoa; phylum Chordata; class Mammalia; order Chiroptera; family Vespertilionidae; genus Myotis; species Myotis pilosus. The sequence goes on from JASKON010000027.1 coordinate 15,458,092, forward strand.
CTATGCTGCTCTAAAAAGGAAGGAACTCTTACCATTTGCAACGGCATGGATGGAACTGGAGAGCATTATGCTAAGTGAAATAAGCCAGTCAATGAAGGAAAAATACCACATGATCTCACTTATTCATGGATAATTGAGACCATTATAAACTTTTGAACAATAATAGATACAGAGGCAGAGCTGCCTCAAACAGAGTGTCAAACTGCAACGGGAAGACGTTGAGAGGGTGGGGGGGGGGGAGGTAGGGGGGTAAGAGATCAACCAAAGGACTTGTATGCATGCATATAAGCATAACCAATGGACATAAGACACTGGGGGATAGGGGAGGCTAGGGGACTGTCTTGGGCGGGGGGAAAAAAATGGACACATAAATAATACCCTTTGTAATAAAAAAGAAAGTTAAAAAAAAAATAAAAAAAAAAAAAAAAAGAAACATTGATGAGAGAGAAACATCGATCAGCTGCCTCCCGCACACCCCCTACTGGGGATGTGCCTGCAACCAAGGTACATGCTCTTGACCGGAATCAAACCTGGGACCCCTCAGTCTGCAGGCCAACACTCTATCCACTGAGCCAAACCAGTTAGGGCCCTCCTTCTTCTTCTTCTCCTCCTCTTCCTCCTCCTCCTCCTCCTCCTCCTCCTCCTCCTCCTCCTCCTCCTCTTCTTTCTTCTTCTTCTTCTCCTCCTCCTCCTCCTCCTCCTCCTCCTCCTCCTCCTCCTCTCTTCTTCTTCTTCTTCTTCTTCTTCTTCTTCTTCTTCTTCTTCCTCTTCTTCTTCATCTTTTTCTTTTCTTCTTTTGCCTCCCCTCCTCCTCTGTGTCCTCCTCTTCCTCCTCCTGGATGTGTAGAGCTGTAATCTGCTATGGCCTCTCAGAAGGTGAAAAGTCATCCACTACATGGAGGCACCAAGCAGGAACTACAGGGGGATCTGCAGATGACTGCTACTTGTATTGGGCTTGGAAGTGCCCAGGCAAGTACAAGTTGTGAAGCATGGCAGACTGGCACTAGTGCTGGGTCTTGGGCCGCTTATTGATAGTTTTGGGACATGCTGATGCTAGCTGCTGCTTGTTTGAGATATTTTAGGAGAGTCTGAAACCTGAGCCAGGATAAGCCATTCAAATGGAAAGGCTGCTGTTAACAGTTTGGATGGGGTGCAGTTTGGATGGGTTGGGTTCTCAGGGAATCACCAGGACAGAGCAAATTGTCTTGAGCCACAGTGATGGAACCTCAGATATGGCAACCAGGCAGCTATGCAATGGGAGAAGTTCCAGCACAGAAACCATGACTCCTATGAGCAGCCCTGTCTGGGAGAAAGCCACACAAAGTTTCTGCCATAATGCCGGACAATTCAGTTATTTCCTGTATGTCCTAGGATCCCCCAATTCCACCACTTATGGATGGAGCTCAGAGGAAGCAACACTCTGTATGTTCCTGTGCTGGCCCTTTAACAGGTACAGCCTGAGTCTCCAGCTTCCTCCATGTCACTAAAAGATAATCATTTCTGGTTTTTGTAACCTCAAGTTATGTTCTCTTTCAAGCTCTGGAACCCTGGGTTCAAGGTCTGCTGTGGGGCTGGGACCCTTTGGTTCTCACAGGAGGCCTCTACAGCTGAGATATCTCTCCCAAATAAAAACATGCCACATGTGGGTGTTGGGCTAGTGTGTACCCCACCTCTGCCCTTCCTACCAGTCTTGATGTGCTTTCTTCTTTATCCCCCTAGTCCGGAATGATGGTTGTTCTCTATTTTAGTTGTACATTCCATGAAGTTGTGGGAGGCAGCAAGAACATGCATTTACCTATGCCTCCAAATTGGTTCTCATCATTTTCCAATTTTTTAAAGTGGAGGCATACGTTATTGTTTTATAGATCTTTATTCATTTCTAACATAAGCATTTAATGCTATACATTTCCCTCTAAGCACTGCTCTCGCTGCATCTCAGAAAATTTGATATTTTGCAATTTCATTTTCATCCAGTTTTGACATATATTTTCATTAGTTTAGAATTTTACATTGATGTTCTTTCAATGCTCCTTCAGCTCTTTAGAGTCATCACTCCATTGACTTCTTGTTTGGTAGTTTATCATGTGACCTTTGATGTTTCTATTAATCTTGTTCCTTGATGCAAGTGTGGATTTTTCCTTGCTGCCCTTACACATTTTATCTTTTTCACCAGTTTGACTTTATTGTGCCTGGATTTAATGTTGTTTAATTTTTCTTGGGGTACGTTGGTGTTCTTAGGTCTCTTTATAGTTTATATCAAATTAAGAGAAACTATTTGCCATAATTTCTTCAAACATTTTACTTGGTGCCCCCTCTCTCGTCTTTATAGGATTCCAATTACATGTATACATATTTGACTGTTTTATTGTCTCTTATATTCCTGACCCTTGACTATTTTTTAGAAAACTAATTCGGTGTTCCATTTAGGAAAGCTTCCATTATACAACTTTTTTAAAAAATATATATTTTATTGATTTTTCACAGAGAGGAAGGGAGAGGGATAGAAAGTTAGGAACATCAGTGAGAGAGAAATATCGATCAGCTGCCTCCTGCATACCCCCGACTGGGGATGTGCCTGCAACCAAGGTCCATGCCCTTGGCCAGAATTGAACCCGGGACCCCCCAGCCCGCAGGGCGATGCTCCATCCACGGAGCCAAACCGGTCAGGGCCCATTATGCATCTTTAATTTCACTTATGTTCAACCTTTAGTGTTAGTCTTACTTCATGTAATTTTCATTTCATACGTTGTTATTATCTTAACCTCTAGAAATTCAAAATACAGAGCAGTTCTACCAAGTTCCTTTCTGTGAGATTAAAGCCTTTGTGTGTTTTATCCAAGAGAAGCTCCTGACAGAAGACTGCCCCTTTGTCAGCACAGCCGAGGCTGTTGGGTGCTGAGGCTGCAATACTGTTTCTCTGGTCACTGCCCAACGGCATCCCCAATGGCCTCCTTAAAATGGCAATGTCTCCTGGCGGAGAGACCAAAGGAAATACTAAGGACTCCTTCTGACTGATCAATGGGGCAGAGGAAGTAAGTGCCTTCCTCTAAGGGGTGGTGTGAAAGGAGATGTAAGGCATAAAGGGGAGAGGCAGTGCGTCCCTGAGGAGGATCTTTACTCCTGGAGAATAAAACCACTGACCAGATATTCAGAGAATATATCCCCAGGTCCCAGTTCCTGAGCTGGTCTTCATGCTCTGTGTTTCTGAGCACCCCCTGGTGTCCTGAGCGTCCCCTGCAGCCCAGCCCTGCTGCCCCCATCAGGGAGGTTTGTGTCTGGGCTCACACTGACTTCCCCTCACTGTGTCTCTTGAACAGTAATACACGGCCGTGTCCTCGGTGGTCACGGAGCTCAGCTGCAGGGAGAACTGGTTCTTGGACGTGTCTCTGGAGATGGAGGTTCGGCTCTTGAGGGAGGGGGTGTAGTAAAGGTTTCCACCACTATTTATGCACCCCATCCACTCCAGCCCCTTCCCTGGTGGCTGGTGGATCCAGCTCCAGCAGTAACCACTGGTGATGGAGTAACCAGTGACAGTGCAGGTGAGGGAGAGGGTCTGCGAGGGCTTCACCAGTCCTGGGCCCGACTCCTGCAGCTGCACCTGGGACAGGACACCTGGGACCGAGAGAACACAGTGAGTCCTGGGCTCAGATGCAGGATCCCCATCTCTTCACGTCTAAGCCCTTGAGTCACTCACATCTGGGAGCTGACAGCAGGAAGAGGAAGAGCCACATGGGAGTCATGCTCTTGCAGGTGAGGTCCTTGTCTCCCAGAAAGTATTCTCCAGGGTGAGGAGGCCCTGAATTTAAGTGGACACCAACTGTGTGTGTGTCTGGTGGCCATGTGGGCATTTGCATATGGGAGGTGTCTGCACATACAAAGGGTAAGAGTGAGGGGAGGCCCGGGTCTCTGGGGTTTCTCCTGGAAGGAGGTGCTGACTGTGCCCTCAGAGAATCAGGCCCTCCATGGGGTCCCGGTCACTGTGCCCAGGGACCTCTTCTTCCACAGCTGGAGATGTGCTGCAGGAGGTGGTCAGGAAGTAGGATGTGGGAACAATCAGTGACTCCTTAAGGATAAAATCAATGTGTCTCTTCTTCCAGGGATATTGGTAGATAGATATAGATATAATTATAGATATAGATATAATTATAGATATAGATATAATTATAGATATAGGTATATAGATCTTTTTTCAAAAAATATAATTTTCTTGATTTTTAGAAAGAGAGAAGGGAGAGGCATAGAGAGATAGAAACATCCATGAGAGACAATCATGGATTGGCTGCCTCCTGCATGGCCCCCACTGGAGATGTAGACAGGAACCCCACCATGAGCCCTCACTGGGAATTGAACCAGCGACTTCTTGGATCCTGGGTCGACACTCAACCGCTGAGCAACATGAGCCAGGCTGGATCTTCTTTCCTTTGTCCTCACCTTAGGAAGTGTTCATTGACTTTTAGAGGGAAAGGAAAGGACAGAGAGAGAAGGAAATAGAGAAACATTGGTGTGAGAAATACTGATCAGTTACCTCCCATTTATTCCCATACTGTGAATCAAACCTGCAATATTTTCATTTAGTTATTTAATTATTTTTAAATTGATATCAGAGAGGAAGGGTGAGGGAGAGAGAGACAGAAACATCAATGATGAGAGAGAATCATTGATTGGCTTCCTCCTGCACACTCCACACTAGGGATGTTGCCCAAACCTGGGCATGTGCCCTGACTGAATGGAATAGTGACCTCCTGGTTCAGAAGTCAATGCTCAACCACTGAGCCACGCTGGCCAGGCTGTTCCTACACTTTTAGGATTCACAGAGCTCCTGTGTATCTGGGCTCTCGTCAGTGGGACGTTGGCAACATTATAGGTGACCAGGCACCAGCCATTCCCTGACTGCCCTCTGACTGCAGTGGTCACGGGCTTCACCACCACGATGCTCTGCAGCTCAGGCCCTCTCCCCCCGCCCCCCCGAAGGTTCCCTCAGCCCAGGTGTGAGCTGTTGGAGGTGCCCTGAGGTCAGTGCTCAGCTGTGTCTCTACCTGACACACGTGAGGCCCCCACAGCCTGACATCACTCATGGGCACTGCACGTGGGCACTGCAGGGTGGCTGAGGCTGGCTTTACGCTGCCTGAGAGGCCCTGGCCCCGGCATCTCAGGGAGGGACTGGCACAGCAAATGGGCATGAAGGCATGTGGAGGTGCATTTAAGGCAAAACCTACCAGGGCTGGAAGGAGCGGGCAGAGCACAGTCCTATGGGACGTCCTGTGCAGGCCTGATGGGGTGAGAATGCGGGCGGCAGAGGACAGAGGGTGAGGATGGGGTGGTGTCTGCAGAGCCTGGAGGGACAGCAGAGGTGGGTGGGGACCAAGTCTCTTTCAGCAGGTTCTCAAGATCCAGGTGCATTCTCCAGGGGAAGCGGGACAGCTACTGGGACGTGTCCCCCGAGATCAGGTTCTAAGACCCATGGGGAACAGGGCCCAGCTGGGCTGTGACAGGTCCCATCACTGGGCCTCCTTCCTGCCTCCGTCCTGGGACACCTTGAGAGCTGGGTATTGCTCCAAGGCTCACGCAGTGACAGCGGCCACAAACTATGATCCTAACCCACCATGTGCATCCAAGTCAGTGAGAGGCTCATGGCTAACTGCCCGAAAGGGCTCCTCCTGGGGCAGAGCAAGGGGCTGATGACCCTAAGGTGAGGGTTGGAGCCTGGAATCTTGGATCTCTACTCAGCACTGTGAGCGAAGTTGGGGTGCATCGCTCTCATGGGGGGGGGGCGGGAATCCCTACAATGTTTTCCTTGTCAACCCAGAAATCAACCATCAGGGACGTGGTGACAGGAAAGGCCCAGATGAGAAGTTGCCCAGATCTGAAACACAGCCACTTCCTGCTTTTTTGCCTGCAGAGAATCTAATTAAAGCGACAAGTAAGGAAGCAGGAGCTACCCCAGGGACAACAGGAGGGAAGAAAGCATTGACCCCAAGAGGAAGCCCTCACAACCCCTTCAGGGACAGCTTCTGAGCTGGGACCATGTGTTTGCTGAGCGCCCCCTCGTGGCCTGAGCGCCCCCTGCAGCCCAGCCCTGCTGCCTCCCTCAGGGAGGTTTGTGTCTGGGCTCACACTGACTTCCCCTCAGTGTGTTTCTCACACAGTAATACACGGCCGTTTCCTGGACTCTCAGCCTGTTCATTTGCAGATACAGCGTGTTCTTGGCGTTGTCCCTGGAGATGGTGAATCGGCCGTTCACAGAGTTGGCATAGTATGTGCTACCACCAGTATCAGTAATGAGTGAGACCCAATCCAGCCCCTTGAGTGGAGCCTGGAGGACCCAGCCCATCCAGTAGCTACTGAAGGTGAATCCAGAGGCTGCACAGGAGAGTCTCAGAGACCCCCCAGGCGGCACCAAGCCTCCCCCAGACTCCACCAGCTGCACCTCACACTGGACACCTGCAAACAGAGACACAAGGTGGACTGAGAACCACATGGAAGAAACAACAGGCACAGGCACAGGGCTCAGCGCTCCCCTCTCCTGAGAATGACCTTGAAGAATGATCAGGAGGAAAAGGCAGCTTGGCACCAAGTCCATGGTGGAGCCACTGGGGTCCTGTCTCAGGCACTTGGGTTCTGGGTGTCTCCCCAGCATGCGGGGCAGGGCCCTCTTTTATGAGCAGGAGGAGAGCCCCATTTGCATGGGGTCTGGATATAAGGGAGCAGCTGGGACCCTGTGCTGCATGCCTGACCTTGTCATCCCAGGGCGACCCCAGATGGGAAGGACTCAAGGATGCTGGACTCAAGGAGTCCCATCTGACCCACCCTCCCTCCCTCCTTTCCCGAGACCCGGTCACCCTGACCCTATTCCTTTGTGGGCAGCCTCCAGGATTGAGAGTCCTCCATCCTTGGGGTGTTGATGACGACCCAGGGGTGTGGGGATGGGGTTTCCTCTCCCTCTCCTTCACCCGCCATGTGCCATGTTGCCTTTCGGGAGTTGGGAATGAGAACTTGCATTGGATGATGCTTTAATTTTGAGACTGAAAGATTCTCTTTGCTGTTTTCCCCATTCAGGTCTTCCACAAAACTCGAGGTTGTACATGTGACGAGGCAGGAGAGGCCGGGTGAATGCTGTGGCCACAGCCTCAGTGTGTAAACTGCTGTCCCTGTCACAGCTTGTAACTGCCTTACCAAAACGACAGATTTTACTTAACTTCCCTGCTGTTTGTGTGCAAAAGTCCTGTTTTCCCAGCCTCTCAAACTGGGACAAGTTCCATCATTTACAAATGGAGCCCTGGCTGGTGTGGCCCAGTGGTTTATACATTGGCCCGGGCATCACATGGTCTCGCGTTCAATTCCGGGTCAAGGTTGCTGGTTCACTCCTGGCCCTGGTCAGGGTCATTGAGAAAGCAACCAATCCATGTGCCTCTCTCACATCAATGTTTATCCCCCCCCAACCCCCGTCCCACCTCCTCTCTTCCACTCTCTCTCAGAAAAGAAAGGGGAATAATATCCTTGGATGAGAATTAAATATAGAAAAGGAATATGTTGGCGTTTGGAAGCAAAACCTTGGGTAGAAATTGAGGCACCAGTCGTCCTTGGGGGCAGGTGAGCCCCTCCCTTCTTGGTGGCAGAGGGGCACCTGCAGGTCAGTCCTCAGCTCTTCTTCTTGGGGCAGCCCCGTCCCACAGCCTCTCCCTCTGCCCCATGCAGCACAGGCCCCGGCCAGCTCAGCTGGACTCACTGGGGGTGAGGCCCCCACTCCCCCCACTAGATTTGTCCCAAGAGGAGACCATGCCCACCCCAGGTCTGAGTGAGGTCATCTACCCCAAAGCCAGGGGGCCGAGTGCTGATTCCTGAGTGAAACCACGACCCTGGTGTGGAGAGGGGAGACCTGCCTTGTGGACACATTTGAGCCCATTGCATAGCTGCACTAAGCAAGGCCCATCCATGAACTGCATCAGCCGCCCACACCATGCTGATGGATGAGGTGTGCAGGGCGGCTGCCTCGTCCCAAAGCCCTGCTCTCTGCTCAGCTTCAGACCCAGCTCGCACCTCCCCAGGCTGCTGGTTCAGAGACACCGGGTCCTGGTTTAAAAGAAACACAGAGATGAGGGGTTTTCTGGGCTGAGAGGAGGAGTGGGAGGGAGTCAGTGTGCAATGGGGGCTGGGCTTCTCCAGGCTGCAATCAAAATGCTATGGAAGTGGGCACAGGTGGTGATGGCCTCACAGCACAGCAAAGGTGCCACAGGCCATGGACTGTGCACTTTGTGGAAGAAACAAGGTAGACATGTGCCCAGGGACTGACAGTCACCTTTCAGGGTGATCTGGTCAGAATTCCCTAACTGGACCGTTGTGGGGCAAGTCACCCCCAGGACTTAACTTTTTAGTAAAAGGCTTCTCTTTGCCTAAAGCTAGCCCTGCCTATAGTTCTTGAGCATCGAGGTCAACACTCCTTTAAAACAAGCCCTAACCGCCCTCAGGAGAGCACTCTTGTTAAGTGCCTGCGATCCAACCCCCATCTACCCCCTCCCACCTCCATGCAGCCTTCCTTCCCCCCTCCTCAATCCCAAACGTGTCAGAGAAGCTGTGAGAGCAACTGTGACACTGGCATTTTCAGGGGCATCCAAGATCCTGCTTCCTTGCAACTGTCCTAGGTTTGGCTCAGATCAATTCTTAAAAAATTCTCCACAGGTTTGGACATGCGTATGTCAACTATGTCAACGTGGTTCATGTATGTTGTGGGTTTTATGCCATTTCACCCACCCAGGGGAACCTGGAAACATGTCACAGGGGAGATGGGCACAGCTGGGGAGGCCTTGTTCCTAAGGAAGGGAACCTGACGTCCATGACAACCAACAACAAACTTGTTTTCCCTCCAACACACGGGAACTCTTTAGACCTCATCCTGGCGCAGTCGCAGGCTTTTAATAATTGTGTGCACTTCCCTCTCCACACGGGGAAGAAGCAGGTATGAATGTATGTTGTAAATGAAGAAAAGACAACATATTGATGTGAGAAATGTCCAAACATGGAGAGAATGTTTCACAAGATTTTATTGGAGCCAAACTGTCAACTGTTGGGGAGCAAGACCTCAAATTCCCGGAGAATAACCATTTGCAGCTGCGTTTGTGCATTTGAAGCTAAGGCGAGAAGGTGAGGAAGGTGACATGGAGGAGGGAGAGAGCGTGGCAGGGACTGGGTGACAGGACAGTTACCAGGAAGCGCTCTCCTGAGGTGATGTCACAGGCGTGTCAACCCAGATTCACAGGAGCAATGGACAGGGTTGCTTGAGGGAAAGATGAGCCTTTTAGTAAAGAAGTTATAGTCCTGGGGCAGGCCCACCCCCAGGGATGTCCAGGTAGGAATGTGTGATCAGAGCCCCTCGGAGGGACCTCTCAGTCCCTGGATTATATCAGAATAAAGACAAAGCCCCTTTTATGATCATAAATACAATCCTTAAAACTAGACATAGCAGAGGGCTTTCTGTGAGCTCTGTTGCTTGGAGCAAAACTATTTTAAGACAAAGCAGGAAATGTTATCTTTGCTTAACCCTGCACCTGCTCCTGGTCCTGGGCCTGTGCTGGTCCTCAGCGCCCCCTGGTGTTCTCAACGCTCCCTGTAGCCCAGCCCTGCTGTCTCCCTCAGGGAAGTTTGTGTCTGGGCTCACATTGACTTCCCCTCACTGTGTCTTACACAGTAATACACGGCCGTGTCCTCAGTGGTCATGGACCTCAGCGGCAGGGAGAACTGGTTCTTGGACGTGTCTGGATTGATGACTAACCAACTTTGGAGAGATGGCGCGTACTCTCTGTATCACTTGGAATGGAAGTAGATCCTTCCCAGCCACTGGAACCCTTTCCCTGGGGGCCGCCTGATCCAAGTGGCAGTGTTGCTGGAGACACTGTCCCCAGAGATGGCACTGGTGAGGGACAGGGTCTGTGACGGCTGCACCACAGAGGAGCCTGACTCCTGCAGCTGCACCTGGGACAGGACACCTGGGACAGTGAGAAGCAACAAGGTTCATCAGTCCAGGTCTCTATGAACACAGTTCTGAACCCCCATGTCCCCAGACACTGACCCCAGGGGAGCCCCAGCATGGGAAGGAAGGCAAGGAAGGAGACAGCCATGTCCCTGGGTCAGCCAGACTCAGCAGGCTCAGTGGTCCAGGTGGAGGCTGTATTTATACAGGAAGCCATGCCTGGCAATTGTCTAAGCATCACTCTCTGATATAAGGCCCCGGGTGCACACAGTCCACTGAGGCTCAGACCCAGTTCTGCATCCAGATTTCTCCAGAGCCGGGTCCTTGGGCAGGTGGGACCCAAGGCAGGGGCTACAGACAATGGTGCTCATACACGGGCCTGTGGGTGTGGCCACGTGGACCTTACACCGATTCCAGAGCCTGTTCACCCACATTAATTGATTGGACTTTATTCATTCATTCATTCATCCATCCATTCATTCATTCCACCAGCACTGAGGGCTATTGACACACAAGCATCCCTCTCGGTAACAAGGACAAATCATTGAAGAGACAGGGGCCCTACCCCTGAGTTCTGGGGTCACACGTAAGGTGCTTGTGGGTTAAACACATACCATGTTCCCACAGAGCTGGGCAGCTGGGGATCCTGGGAGCAGAGGGCACAGGTGAGCATCCTCAGACCAGGGGAAGGACATAGGCCTGGGCTTGCATTTTGCCTCCTGATGAGGTTCCTCACACTGGGCACAGGTAGTGTGGCCTGAAGACCTGCCCTAGGGGATCCCAGGGCCCAGGGCCAGCTTTGGGAACTGGATGGGGATCCTGGTGGGCAGGGGGCTGGATGTGACCCGAACGCCGCCCCCCCCCCCCCAGCGCCTCCTGGCTTCTCTTCAAGGTGCAGGGGGCTCACAGAGAGGAAGCATCTTTTCTATTCAGAGATGAAGTGATTATTCACATGGGAAATCCTAAAGAATCTGGAAAATAGACCCGGGCACGACTTGGTGTACAAGCACCAACCAGTGGGAAAATGCATCTGGAGAGAAAAACAACAACCACCACCCGCTGTGAGGCATAAACACAGAGAGAAAGCACCTAAGGATCAACCTCAAACCTGATGCCCACGCTCTGCCCACGGAAAGTGATAACACGTGGTCAGGAAACCTGATGTAGGTGTGACCCAGAGAAACCAACGCTCTTTTTCAGCAAAAGGCTTCATATCATGGTGACACCCACCTTGTGAGGCCACTGTCATTCTTTATTCAAAAACTGAGCTGTGTCTGAGCTTCATCATCATTCCTAGTGGAACACACACACAGTCCTCCTGGGCTTGGTACTAAGACAGGGTTTCCTCTTATGAGTTCTTGGTTATTTTTGTGTGTGTGTTTTTTTAAATAAGATTCCTTTATTTATTTATTTAGATTTCTTCATCCTCACCCAAAGATATTTTCCCACTTAGTTTTAGACAATGTGGAAGGGAGTGGACGAGGCAGAAAGTTATTGGGGCACATTGAGTAGTTGCCTCCTATAGGCACGGATCCAAATTGCAACCGAGGCCCGTGCCCTTGATAGGAATTGAACCAGGGAGCCCTCAGTCCAAAGGCTCATGCTCTATCCACTGAGCATCATGGACTAGGGCCTCTCCCACCATGTCTAGTTAACACTGTGAGGCCCCAGGACAGTATGCAGGCAGCCAGGGTCCTGCCAGGTGGACCAACAGACCTGAGGTTTGTCTGTGTTGCTGGGAGGATGAAGGGGCCTCCAGGAGGGGAGGCCCAGGTGCCAGGGTACAGGGGTGCATGGGGAGCTGGGCTGGAACCTCTCTCCAGAGACTTAATGAGGAAGAACCACCCAGACCCCTCTCCTGCAGGCTGATGCTGGGCCTCGCTGTGGGGGACCCGCCTGAAGTCAGCTGGTCAGGCACCATGAGGTCTGAGGGAAACACAAACCTACATTAGGAAAAAGTCTGTTTTCCCAGGTGCCAGGATAGAGCACCTTCAACATGCATGTAAGTTTCAATGTCAGTTTAAAAGCTCACTGAGCACCTCCCCAGCTTTACACCCCAGTGTGTTTTCTAGGGACCTTGGAATGATCTCTGAAGTGTGACCACTAGGGGCACCCTCTCCCCACTGTGGGAGGCAGGGGGCAGCCAGACTTCAGGGGGCTCCTGGCTCCTAAGTGCAAACCTTCTTCCTGTCCTAAAGAGGCGGAGGTCTCATGTTCCCTGGGATCAGGTCAATGAGCAAACACATGAGGCCCCTCCAGTCACCAGGGGATTTAGGGTGAACTCTGGGTGACAAGTGGTGGTGCCAAGTTCTTCCTGAGGCTGCACCTCTGTGAAAAGCTGTGTTTCTGTGGATGGTTTCCCAAAAGAACTCAGTTTCGTCCCCTTATCTGCTGTTTTGACAACCCCATAGGGGCAACACCACTGCAGTTATGATAAGACTCCAAATAGATCCATTTTTTGTGTATTGAGCCTTGATTTTGAAGTTGATTCCTTTGATTTTTCTTCATAGATAACTATGTGATGCATCAGTAGGGACACCTGGTATCTCCATTCACATTTGAATGTCTCTATGCATCTTTCTTGTCTTATTTCACTTGTTAAACGTCAAGTACAATGTTGAATAGAAGTGGTAAGAGGACCTTCCTGACTTTGTCCCCATCTGAGGGGGAATCATTTCCCTTCCCACAATCGAGTATGATTTTAGCTACAGAAGTCCCATGATCAGATTGAGGAAGTGCCCTTTTATGCCAATTTCCCCAAACGTTTTTATCATGAATGAATGCTGTGCTTTGTCACACACTTTTCTACATTAGTTTTTATGACCATGTGAATTTTCTTCTTGACACAGTTGACTTGTTGGATTGCATTGGTTGATGAAAAAATACTAAATTAGCTTTGAGTTGTTGGGATAATTCCTACTTTGTCCTGATGTAGTATGGTTTTCTTATAATGCTGGTATAGTTGGCTAATATTTTTGTTGAGGATTTTAGAAATATGTTAACAAGAGATTTTGGTCAATAGTTTACTATTTATTTGTACTGAGTACATAAAGAATGCCAGTCTCATAAGAATGCACTGGGGAATGTGTTCATATCTCCTGATTAATTTCTGATATTGGTCATTGGTCTCTTGCCAGTCTTGTTAGCATTGAGTTAGTTTTATTGATTTTTTTTTCTCCCAATGATACAGCTGTTGGCACCATTCATTTTTCTCTACCATTTTTCTGTTTTGATTTCTTTATTCTCTTTTCATCTTTATTTTTCTTTCCTTTTGCTTCATTTTAGGTGATTTTGATCTTCCTTTTCTAATTTTTTTTAAAAAAATCTTTACTGTTGAGACTATTACTAACATTCCCCCTTTTCCGTCCATATCACCCCTCTGCCCCATTCCTGCCCAATCCTAGGTTTTCATCACCCTCCTATTTGGGTCCATAGGTAATGCATATGCATATAAGTTATTTGGTTAATCTCTTTCCACAGTCTCCTCCCTCTTCTCTCTGAGACTCGTCAGTCTGTCATATGTTTCCTTGCCTCCAGTTCTATTTTATTCATTGGTTTATTTTGTTCATTAGATACTTTGTTCATTTATTTTGGTTCTTAGATTCAATTCTTGATAGATATGTATGTATTGCTATTATTTTGTTCATTTTTTTATTTTTTATTGATTTCACAGAGGAAGAGAGAGAGAGAGAGGGAGAGAGAGAGAGAGAGAGAGAGAGAGAGAGAGAGAAATATCAATGATAACAGAGAATCACTGATCAGCCACATTCTGCATGTACCCCAATGGGGATTGAGCCAGCAACTTTGGCATGTGCCTCTGACCAGAAACCAACCTGAAACCCTTCAGTCAGCAGCCCTATGGTCTATCCACTGAGCAAAACTGGCTAGAGCTTTGTTCATGTGTTGTTCTTTTTCTTTTTCTCCTCTTCCTCCTCCTCCTCCTCCTCCTCCTCCTCCTCCTCCTCCTCCTCCTCCTCTTCCTTCTTCTCCTCCTCCTCCTCTTTCTTCTTCTCCTCCTCCTCCTTCCCCTTCTCCTTCTCCTTCTCCTTCTCCTTCTCCTTCTCCTTCTCCTTCTCCTTCTCCTTCTCCTTCTCCTTCTCCTTCTCCTTCTCCTTCTCCTTCTCCTTCTCCTTCTCCTTCTCCTTCTCCTTCTCCTTCTTCTTCTTCTTCTTCTTCTTCTTCTTCTTCTTCTTCTTCTTCTTCTTCTTTCTTCCTTTGCCTCCCCTCCTCCTCTGTGTCCTCCTCTTCCTCCTTCTGGATGTGTAGAGTTGTAATCTTCTATGGCCTCCCAGAAGGTGAAAAGTCAGCCACTACATGGAGGCACCAAGTAGGAGCTACAAGGGAATCTGCAGATGACTGCTACTTGTATTGGGCTTGGAAGTGCCCAGGCAAGTACAAGTTGTGAAGCATGGCAGAGTGACACTAGTGCTGGGTCTTGGGCCACTTATTGATAGTTTTGGGACATGCTGATGCTAGCTGCTGCTTGTTTGAGATATTTTAGGAGAGTCTGAAACCTGAGCCAGGATAAGCCATTCAAATGGAAAGGCTGCTGTTAACGGTTTGGATGGGGCCGCAATTTGGATGGGGTGTATTATCAGGGAATCACCAGGGCAGAGCAAACTGTGTGAGCCATACTGATGGAACCTCAGATATGGCATCCAGGCAGCTATGCAATGGGGGAAGTTCCAGCCCAGAAACAATGACTCCTGTGAGCAGCCCTGTCTGGGAGAAAACCACCCAAAGTTTCTGCTATGATGCCAGAAAAAACAGGTATTTCCTGTATGTCCTAGGATTCCCCAATTCCACCACTTATGGCTGGAGCTCAGAGGAAGCAACACTCTGTAAGTTCCTGTGCTGGCCCTTTAAGAGGTACAGCCTGGGTCTCCAGCTGCCTCCATGTCACTCAAAGATAATCATTTCTGGTTTTTGGAACCTGAAGTTATGAGAACTTCTTTTTCAAGCTCTGGGACCCTTAGTTTAAATTCTAGTGTGGGGCTGGGGCCCTTTGCTTCTCACAGGAGGCCTCCACAGCTGAGATATCTCTCCCAAATAAAATCATGCCATATGTGAGTGTCGGACTAGTGTGTTCCCCACCTATGCCCTTCCTACCAGTCTTGCTGTTCTTTCTTCTTTACCTCCCTAGTCAGGAATGATGGTTGTTCTCTATTTTAGTTGTACATCCCATGTGGTTGTGGGATTCAGCAAGAACATGCATTTACCTATGCCTCCAAATTGGTTCTCATCATTTTCCAATTTTTAAAAGTGGAGGCGTATGTTATTGTTTTAAAGATCTTTATTCCTTTCTAACCTAAGCATTTAATGCTATACATTTCCCTCTAAGCTTGCTCTAGCTGCAACTCAGAAAATTTGATATTTTGCAATTTCATTTTCATCCAGTTTTGACATACATTTTCATTAGTTTAGAATTCTACATTGATGTTCCTTCAATGCTCCTTAAGCTCTTTAGTCTTAACTCCATTGACTTCTGGTTTTGGTAGTTTAGTCATGTGACCATTGATGTTTCTATTAATCTTGTTCATTGAATTATGTGTGGATTTTTCCTTGCTGGCCTTAGGCATTTTATCTTTTTCACCAGTTTGACTTTATTGTGCCTTGATTTAACGTTGTTTATTTTAATTCTTCTTTGGGTATGTTGGTGTTCTTAGATCTCTTCATAGTTTACATGAAATTCTGAGAAACTCTTTGCCATAATTTCTTCAAACATTTTACTTGGTGACCCCTCTCTCCTCTTTATGGGATTCCAATTACATGTATATATATTTGACTGTTTTATTGTCTCTTATATTCCTGACCCTTGACTATTTTTTAGAAAACTGATTTGGTGTTCCATTTAGGAAAGCTTCCATTATGCATCTTTAAGTTCACTTATGTTTAACCTTTAGTGTTAGTCTTATTTCATGTATTTTTCATTTTATACATTGTTATTATCTTAACCTCTAGAAATTCAAAATAGAGCAGTTCTACCAAATTCCTTTCTGTGCGATTAAAGCCCTTGTGTGTTTTATCCAACAGAAGCTCCTGACAGAAGACTGCCCCTTTATTAGCACAGCCGAGGCATTGGTTGCTGGGGCTGCAGTAACGTTTCTCTGGTCACTGCCCAACGACGTCCCCAATGGTCTCCTTAAAATAGCAATGTCTCCTGGAGGAGAGACCAAAGGAAATATTAAGGACTCCTCTGACTGATCAATGGGGCTGAGGAAGTAAGTGCCTTCCTCTAAGGGGTGGTGTGAAAGGAAATGTAAGGCATAAAGGGGAGAGGCAGTGCGTCCTTGAGGGGGGGTTTACTCCTGGAGAATAAAACCAGTGACCAGATCATCAAAGAATATATCCTCCAGGTCCCAGCTCCTGAGCTTATCATCGTGCTCTGTGGTGCTGAGCGCCCCCTGGTGTCCTGAGCATCCCCTGCAAACTAGCTCAAGTGCCTCCCTCAGGGAGGTTTGTGTCTGGGCTCACACTGACTTCCCCTCACTGTGTCTCTTGAATAGTAATACGCGGCCATGTCCTCGGTGGTCACGGAGCTCAGCTGCAGGGAGAACTGGTTCTTGGACGTGTCTCTGGAGATGGAGGTTCGGCTCTTGAGGGAAGGGGTGTAGTAAAGGTTTCCATAATTATTTATGCACCCCATCCACTCCAGCCCCTTCCCTGGTGGCTGGTAGATCCAGCTCCAGCAGTAACCACTGGTGATGGAGTAACCAGTGACAGTGCAGGTGAGGGAGAGGGTCTGCGAGGGCTTCACCAGTCCTGGGCCCGACTCCTGCAGCTGCACCTGGGAAAGGACACCTAGGACAGAGAGAACACAGTGAGTCCTGGGCTCAGTTGCAGGATCCCCATCTCTTCACGTCTAAGCCCTTGAGTCACTCACATCTGGGAGCTGACAGCAGGAAGAGGAAGAGCCACATGGGAGTCATGCTCTTGCAGGTGAGGTCCTTGTCTCCCAGAAAGTATTCTCCAGGGTGAGGAGGCCCTGAATTTAAGTGGACACCAACTGTGTGTGTGTCTGGTGGCCACGTGGGCATTTGCATATGGGAGGTGTCTGCACATACAAAGGGTAAGAGGTGAGGGGAGGCCCGGGTCTCTGGGGCTTCTCCTGGAAGGAGGTGCTGACTGTGCCCTCAGAGAATCAGGCCTTTCTTGGGATTCTGGTCACTGTGCCCAGGGACCTCTTCTTCCATAGCAGGAGATGTGCTGCAGGAGTTAGTCAGGAAGTAGGATGTGGGAGCAATCAGTGACTCCTTAGGGATAAAATCAATGGCCTCTTCTTCCAGGGATATTGGTAGATGTAGATGTAGATGTAGATATAGATATAGATATAGATATAGATATAGATTAGATATAGATATAATTATAGGTATATAGATCTTTTTCAAAAATATAATTTTCTTGATTTTTAGAAAGAGAGAAGGGAGAGGCATAGAGAGATAGAAACATCCATGAGAGACAATCATGGATTGGCTGCCTCCAGCATGGCCCCCAGTGGAGATGTAGACAGCATCCCCATCGTGAGCCCTCACTGGGAATTGATCCAGTAACTCCTTGGGTCATGGGTCGACACTCAACCGCTGAGCGACATGAGCCAGGCTGGATCTTCTTTCCTTTGTCCTCACCTGAAGATGTGTTCATTGATTTTTAGAGGGAAAGGAAAGGACAGAGAGAGAAGGAAATAGAGAAACATTGGTGTGAGAAATACTGATTAGTTACCTCCCATTTATGCCCATACTGTGAATCAAACCTGCAATATTTTCATTTATTTATTTAATTGTTTTTTAACTGATATCAGAGAGGAAGGGTGAGGGAGAGAGAGAGAGAGACAGAAACATCAATGATGAGAGAGAATCATTGATTGGCTGCCTTCTGCACACTCCACACTGGGGATGTTGCCACAACCAGGGCATGTGCCCTGACTGAATGGAACAGTGACCTCCTGGTTCAGAAGTCAATGCTCAACCACTGAGCCACGCTGCCCAGGCTGTTCCTACACTTTTAGGATTCACAGAGCTCCCTGTGTATATGGGCTCTGGTCAGTGGGACATTGGCAACATTATAGGTGACCAGGCACCAGCCATTCCCTGACAGCCCTCTGACTGCAGTGGTCACGGGCTTCTCCACCACAATGCTCTGCAGCTCACGCCCCCCCTCCCCCCCAGAGGTTCCCTCAGCCCAGGTGTGAGCTACTGGAGGTGCTATGAGGTCAGTGCTCAGTTGTGTCTACTCCTGTCGGGCCCCCAGAGCCTGATATCACACGTGGGCACTGCATGTGGGCACTGCAGGGTGGCTGAAGCTGCCTGAGTGGCCGAAGCTGCCTGAGTGGCCCTGGCCCCGGCATCTCAGGGAGGGACTGGCACAGCAGATGGACATGAGGGCATGTGGGGGTGTATTTAAGGGAAATCCTACCAGGGTTGGAAGGAGTGGGCAGAGTGAAGCCCTATGGGATGTCCTTTGCAGGCCTGATGGGGTTAGAATGTGGGCAGCAGAGGACAGAGGGTGAGGATGGTGTTGTGTCTGCAGAGCCTGGAGGGACAGCAGAGGTGGGTGAGGACCAAGTCTTCAACAGGTTCTCACTATCCCAGTGGATTCTCTAGGGTAAGCGGGACAGGTGTTGGGACGTGTCCAGCAAGACTATGTTTAGAGACCCACGGGGTATAGAGCCCAGCAGGGCTGTGACAGCCTCCATCACTGGGCCTCCTTCCTGCCTCCATCCCAGGACACCCTGAGAGCTGGGTACTGCTCCGAGGCTCACACAGTAGCAGTGCTCACAAAGTATGATTGTAACCCACCTTGTACATCCAAGCTTGTGCCTAACTGCCCCAAAGGGCTCCTCCATGAACATAGCGAGGGGCAGAAGACGCCCAGGTGAGGTTTGGGGCCTGGAATCCCCACCCCTGCTCAGCACTGTATGGGAGGTTGGGGTGCATAGCTCTCAGTGAGGGGGACAAACATCCCTTTTCCTTGAAACCCAGAAAGCGACCATCAGGGACGTGGTGACTGGAAGGGCACAAATGAGAAGTAGACCAGATCTGAAACACAGCCACTTGCTACATTTTTTGCCTGGAGAGAATCTAATTAAAACCACAACGAAGGAAGGAGGAACTGTCCCAGGGACAACAGGAGGGAAGAAAGCATTGACCCAAATAGGAAGCCCTCACAATCCCTCCAGGGACAGCCTCTGAGCTGGAACCTGGGTTTGCCAGTCCTGAGTGCCCCCCATGTCCTGAGAGCCCACTGCAGCCCAACCCTGCTGCCTCCTTCAGGAAGATTTGTGACAGCATGAGGCCATCCACACAGAGTAACCACGTGAATGTCCCCTATGTGACAAAGCTCTCAACCAAAGGTCTTACCACAGAAAAGGAGGATTGAGTCCATCCAGGGAAGAAATGCTATGAATGCCACTAGTCACAGCTCTGGCCTGAACCAGTGGTCGAGAATGAACGCGGGGAAGAAACCACGTGTATGTACCATGTGTGGAAAGGCTTTCCATCAAAAGTCTAAGCTGAAACGTTACAACATAACACACACCAGAGAGAATCCATGTGAATGTGGTCAGTGTGGGAACGCCTTCAGTCAACATGCGAATCTTATAAGACACCAGAGTTCCTACACGGGGGAAGAGCCCTAGGCAAGTCAGCTATGTGGAAAATCCTCCAGTCATGGTTCTTCCCTTAGAAAACATGACGGAACTCAACAAAGGAGAGGCAATCGTGGAACACCAACACTGCTTTACACATTATTCACTCGAGTGAAATGATGCAGGGTAAAATCAGGTGAAACCTTTTGTTCATCAAACAACATTTGTCATATATGTGACCATTCACAGTGTAAAAACCAATGTGTCTGAAAGGCGGGGCATTCACTGACACTTATTTCTTACTCAAATATCCCACATCAAGGATACACAATGCCAAATGGAAACACACATACTTAGTTGTTTTTATATTAGAAAATATGAGGGCATGTGTGCTGTGTGTGCTGTGTGTGCTGTGTGTGTGCGTGTGCATCGGCCTGTGTGAACACTTGTAAAGAGCCGTTCAAAACACAGCTGAGCAAGTAATGAAATGTCTGTGGAAATGAAAGTTGTTTATAGAACTGTGACATCCATTGGTGCATGCGCGTGGTGGCGGGTGGGAGAAGCGTCTGTCAGTGCATCTTCGCCGCCAGTTGCTTGCCTGCAGAGTAGGTACACCTCCAAGCATCCACCCTGGGCAGGTGGCCTGGGCTCTGCACCACCCCACCAACCCCCATTGGTGCATGCGCGTGGCCACGGGCCTGGGCTGCTGCGTCCGTGGAACAGGCTGAGCCCATTAGGGCGCACATGACCTGGCTGCAGGTTCACAGTGCTGGGAGAGCAATAGCTGCTGCTAGTGCGGGACCCACTGGAGAGCTGCTGCCCAGAACCTACCCAAAGACCAAGCCCAGCCTCCACGCTCCTCCTGGTAGCGTGCCCAGGCGCCAGTAGGACTGGGCGACCTTTGGAAGTGTGCACATCTGCGACTCACGGCTTCCTGGTGCTTTTCCCATCGCATTCCCTGGACTGGGAGAATTCACCCCCTTCTCGGGGCATCATTGAACACCAGGAAGATGTAGCACGTCTTGGGAAGGGGGGGAGTTATTTTACTTATTTTCTTTTAGGTATTATGCTGTATGAAATGTTTTATTAAATTCCTCTGCATATACTTTTTATCCCATACTAATAAAATTCTGCACAATATGTCGTGCTTGTGATTGGGTTTCATTTCTGATCATGTCACATCATGTTTGGCATAATGGTTGGACCACAAAGATCAGGTCCCTGAGAGCAGAGTGGAGTCTGATGTTCCTTGAAAAGACTGTAGTTTGGGCTCCACCTGTAGGTCCCTGCCTAATCCCTTTCTCACAGTCAAGGTCATCCCCACCCTAAGGGGAACAAAAAGCCCTTAGGAATTCACCCTCCAAAGGTGCCCTTCCCTTGTGGTCCTTTGGCAGCCTCAGTGCCCCTCTCAGAATCCCTCAGTCCATGCCCACCCCAACCCCATCTGAGGAGCACTCCCTGACCTGGACGACTTCAGAACATGTCCAGAATGCTACCTCTGTCCCCACCGTGTTGCAAGAATGAGCGGTCTCTACAGCTTCTCAAAGTAGGGTCCCAAGGGCTGATAGGAGTGATGAAGTTACTCATAGATCAGCCGTGTCTCCACATTCCTCAGTTCACGTAAGAAGGAAACCAGATGTCAGCCAACAGTGCAGAAAGTCACCTGGACTAGAGGAATGCCTTTGTAGACACAATGACATTCACACCACAGTGTGTGACCGTGGGATACCCTTCAGGAATGATTTCAACCTCAGAGGGCAGAACATGACTCACCCTAGAGAGAGACCAGGTGAATGTCATCTATGAGGGAAAGGCTTTCTGCAACGATCTGGGCTTAGAAACCACAATGCAATGCACAACGGAGAGAAGCCTAATGAGTGCGGTGACGGTGGGAAAGCCTTCAGTCAGAGTTCTTTCCTTAGACAGCATGAGGCCATCCACACAGGAGAGTAACCACATGAATGTCCCCTTTGTGACAAAGCTCTCAATCAAAGATCTTACCACGGAAAAGCAGGATTGAGTCCATCCGGGCAAGCAATGCTGTGAATGTCAGTAGTCAAAGCTCTGGCCTGAACCAGCACCGGAGAATGCACAGGGGGCAGAAACCACATGTATGCCCCATGTGTGGGAAGGCTTTCCGTCAAAAGTCTGAGCTGACGACACGTTACCACATAACACGCACCAGACAGAATCCGTGTGAGTGCGGTCAGTGTGGGAACGCCTTCAGTCAACACACGAATCTCATCAGACACCAGTGTTCCTACACGCGAGAAGAGTCCTAGGCAAGTCAGCTATGTGGAAAATCCTCCAGTCATGGTTCTTCCCTTAGAAAACATGACGGAACTCAACAAAGGAGAGGGAATCGTGAAACACCAACACTGCTTTACACATTATTCACTCGAGTGAAATGATGCAGGGTAAAATCAGGTGAAACCTCTTATTCATCAAACAACACTTGTCATGTACCTGACCATTCACAGGGTACAAACCACTGTGTCTGAAAGGCGAGGCATTCGCTGATCACTTATTTCTTACTCAACCTAAAATATCCCACACCAAGGATACAGCCAAATGGAAACACACATACTTTGTTGTTTTTATATTAGAAAAAATGAGGGCACGTGTGCTGTGTATGCTGTGTGTGTGCCGTGTGTGTGTGCCGTGTGTGTGTGTGTGTGTGTGTGTGCATGTGCATCTGCCTGTGTGAACACTTGTAAAGAGCCCTTCAACACACAGCTCAGCAAGTAATGAAATGTCTGTGGAAATGAAAGTTGTTTATAGAACTGTGACAGCCATTGTGGGAAGCTAGGTTGATCTGGAAACTTTGAATGTAGAATTTTGTAAGAAATTCATCTTTCAGGACAGCAATGCTTGCCGATATTTGAACAATAAAATCTGTTGCGAAAGAAGCAAAGTGTCGGTGTGTTAGTTTTCCTTATGCAGTTTTGAACACATCCATTCAGGTTCACACAACCCTTTCCCTGATGGCTGCTTGGAGACCTGGCAGCTCCCTCCGTCTATGTTTTCTTGAACACGATCTGGTAAAGACACAGCCAAAATCTTCTGCCTCAGGTTTTGGATGCCTCTGCCTGATGAGACCGTGCTCAGGCAAGTTCATTCGGGCATATCAAGGGCTCTCACGGAAAAATCTTGGTGGGACATCATTCTACGTCTCTGCTAAGTGGGGCCAGGAGACAGAGTTCTAGACAATTTTTTTCCTTTTTTTTTTTTTTTGGTTCGTTACACACCCTGTTTTTCGTTGAGACATCGTAGAGCAGGCGGCCTCCAGTCCCAATTTACAACCCAAGGAATTGGTTGGGTTATCCCTTGTGGACGTCAGGGCCATCAACTTCGTGGAGACCAACGTGCTCTCAGGAAGCAGAAATCATGTCCAGTTAGGGGAGCAGCCACCCTGACCCGGGAAGAAGCAGTTCAGATGGCGAGCTGAATCTAGCCAGGAGATCTCACAGTGTGGTGTCCTTTGGCATTCCAAAACGCAGGTCGTCGTCTCTCACATGGATTCTAATAAAAGCCCCGTCGGGAACAGCACACTACCGAGTCCTCTTGAGGGCAGGGCCACGGCTGTCTGGCCACCTATGTCTGCCAGGCTCTAGGACAGGCACGGGGTGCGGGCAGCTGCTTGGTCAAAGGACTAATCAATGATTGCGCCTCCCCGAGCGCCCCGCCTGCCCCACCCCCACCCCAGCCCACCCCTACACAGGGGCTGGCGGTAAAAGAAAGTACGGAGGCACACAGGCACGCAGGGCGCGCATGCACACACCTGCACAAGGGGCGGGGCCTCAGGGCAGCGCTGCCTGGAGCCCCATTGGTTGGGACCAGTGGGTGGCCAGTGCCTACCAGGTATTTAAGGCGGCACTCACAGGGCTGTGAGCCCGAGCTTCAAGCGCAGAGGTCGCAGGAGCATCCAGGATGCTAGACCCCGGGTTTCCCACCAGCTCCCAGTTGTCCCCAAGCCCCCCGAGGAAGAGGACGCGGCTGTGGCGGCGGCGGCGGCCTCGCACGGTGTTCAGCGCACAACAGCTGCGGGTCCTGGAGGAATTCTTTGAGGGGAAACCCTATGGGACCTATGAGGAACGCGAGACCCTGGCGGCCAGGCTGAACCTGCAGGAGGACCAAGTGAGGGTGTGGCTCAAGAACCGCAGGGCCAAAGAGCAAAGGCTGCAGCGACTGTGCAGGCAGCAAGGTCAGGGAGCCCAGGCTGCGCCCCAGGAACTGGCAGTCTGCGCCCCTCAGCCCGGACCTGTGCCCTCGCCTGCAGGCCCTGCGTCCCAGGAGGGCCCTTTGCTCCCTTCCAGCCCTGTGCTGCCCGCCATTCCTGTGCGCCCTGAAGAGCCAGTGTTCCCCGCTGGCCCTGTGTTCCAGGCCAGTGCTGTGCTCACGGCGGGTCCTGTGCTCCTGGCTGGCTTTGTGCTCCTCGCTGGCCCTGTGCTCCCCACTCGCCCTGCACTCCCTGCCGCCCCGGTACACCGCGGGGGCCCTGGTTTCGGCAGCCTCCCTCCGCACAGACCCTTGCAAGTCTTCCAAGCAGCACATCCCAGTAGCTCCAGCTACAGCCAGGCCTGCTGCGACCCTGTGCAAGGCGTCCAGGGCAAGGTCACCGCTGTAAATGCTCCAGCTCCAGCTCCAGCTCCAGCCCCAGATCCAGATCAAGCTCCAACTCGAGGTCCAGATCCAGCTCCTTCTTCAGCTCGAGCTCCTGCTCCAGCTCCAGCCCCAGATCGAGATCCTGCTCCAACTCGAGATCCAGATCCAGATCCAGCTCCAGTTCCAGCTCCAGGTCCAGCTCCAGTTCCAGCTCCAGGTCCAGCTCCAGCTCCAGCTCCAGCTCCAGCTCTAGATCTAGCACGAACTCCAACTCCAGCTCCTTCCGAGGACACACTCTCGCCTCAGGGCCCCGACAACGCCGGGAATTTCTCTTCAGACCCTGATTTCACAGACCTGCTCTCAGCCTATAGCTTCTTGGAGGAGCCCTTCTCCTCCCCAGGCCCTGGTACGACTTTGTGGGTGACAGCGACGTGGACCTCTTCCAGTTACTGGATCTCCCAGGGAGTGTGTCCCCGCCAAGTCCTGCAGATGCCGCGGGACCAGAGGGGACCATGGTGTGAGCCCACGCGGGTGGGAGAAGCGCCGGTCATTGCGTCTTCGCCGCCAGTTGCTCGCCTGCCGAGTAGGCGCACCTTCAAGCCTCCACCCTGGGGAGGTGGCCTGGGCCCTGCAACCCCCCACCCAACCCCCTTTGGTGGCCACTGCGCATGCGCGTGGCGGCGGGCCTGGGCTGCTGCATCCTTGGTCCAGGCTGAGCCCATTGGGCGCAGGTGACCTGGCTGCCGCTTCACAGCGCTGGGAGCGCAATAGCTGCTGCTGGTGCGGGACCCACTGGAGAGCTGCTGCCCAGAACCTTCCCAAGGACCCAGCCCAGCCTCCACGCTCCTCCTGGCAGCGTGTCCCGGCGCCCGTAGGACTGGGCGACCTTTGGAAGTGTGCACATCTGCGACTCGCGGCTTCCTGGTGCTTTTCCCATCGCATTCCCTGGACTCGGAGAATTCACCCCCTTCTCCTGGCATCATTGAACACCGGGAAGACGCATCACGTCTTGCGGGAGGGGGGGAGTTATTTTACTTATTTTCTTTTAGGTATTATGCTGTATGAAATGTTTTATTAAATTCCTCTGCATATACTTTTTATCCCATGCTAATAAAATTCTGCACAATATGTCGTGCTTGTGATTGGGTTTTATTTCTGATCATGTCACATCATGTTTGGCATAATGGTTGGACCACAAAGCTCAGGTCCCTGAGAGTAGAGTGGAGTCTGATGTTCCTTGAAATGACTGTAGTTTGGGCTCCACCTGTAGGTCCCTGCCTAATCCCTTTCCCACAGTCAAGGTCATCCCCACCCTAAGGGGCACTAAAAGCCCTTAGGAATTCACCCTCCAAAGGTTCCCCTCCCTTGTGGTCCTTCGGCAGCCTCCGGGCCCCTCTCAGAATCCCTCAGTCCACGCCCACCCTAAACCCCATCCAAGGAGGACTCCCTGACCTGGACGACTTCAGAACATGTCCAGAATCCTACCTCTGCCCCCACCATGCCGTGAGAATGAGGGCTTTCCACAGCTTCTAGAAGAAGGGTGCCACGGGCTGAGAGGAGTGATGAATTTACTCCTAGAACAGCCGTGTCTCCACATTCCTCAATTCATGTAAGAAAGAAACCAGATGTCAGCCAACAGTGCGGAAGGTCACCTGGACTAGAAGAATGCCTCAGTAGACACAATAACATCCACACCACAGTGTGACCGTGGGATACCCTTCAGGAGTGTTTTCAACCTCAGAGGGCAGAACATGACTCACCCTAGAGAGAGACCAGGTGAATGTCATCTATGAGGGAAAGGCTTTCTGCAACGATCTGGGCTTAGAAACCACAATGCAATGCACAACAGAGAGAAGCCTAATGAGTGCGGTGAGGGTGGGAAAGCCTTCAGTCAGAGTTCTTTCCTTAGACAGCATGAGGCCATCCACACAGGAGAGTAACCACATGAATGTCCCCTATGTGACAAAGCTCTCAATCAAAGATCTTACCACAGAAAAGCAGGATTGAGTCCATCCGGGTAAGCAATGCTGTGAATGTCAGTAGTCAAAACTCTGCCTGAACCAGCACCGGAGAATGCACAGGGGGCAGAAACCACATGTATGCCCCATGTGTGGGAAGGCTTTCCATCAAATGTCTGAGCTGACAACACGTTACCACATAACACGCACCAGACAGAATCCATGTGAGTTCGGTCAGTGTGGGAACGCCTTCAGTCAACACGCGAATCTCATCAGACACCAGTGTTCCTACATGCGAGAAGAGCCCTGGGCAAGTCAGCTATGTGGAAAATCCTCCAGTCATGGTTCTTCCCTTAGAAAACATGACAGAACTCAACAAAGGAGAGGGAATCGTGAAACACCAACACTGCTTTACACATTATTCACTCGAGTGAAATGATGCTGTGTGTGCTGTGTGTGTGTGTGTGTGTGTGCATCTGCCTGTGTGAACACTTGTAAAGAGCCCTTCAACACACAGCTCAGCAAGTAATGAAATGTCTGTGGAAATGAAAGTTGTTTATAGAACTGTGACATCCATTGCGGGAAGGTAGGTTGATCTGGAAACTTTGAATATAGAATTTTGTAAGAAATTCATCTTTCAGGACAGCAATGCTTGCAGATATTTGAACAATAAAATCTGTTGCGAAAGAAGCAATGTGTCGGTGTGTTAGTTTTCCTTATGCAGTTTTGAACACATCCATTCAGGTTCACACAACCCTTCCCCAATGGCTGCTTGGAGACCTGGCAGCTCCCTCCGTCTATGTTTTCCTGAACACGATCTGGTAAAGACAAAGCCAAGATCTTCTGCCTCAGGTGCTAGATGCTTCTGCATGACAAGACCCTGCTCAGGCAAGTTCATTCATATCAAGGGTTATCACGGAAACATCTTGGTGGGACATCATTCTATGTCTCTGCTAAGTGGGGCCAGGAGAAAGAATTCTAGACAATTTTTTTTTTTGGTTCGTTACACACCCTGTTTTTTTTTTGCGACATCTTGGAGCAGGCGGCCTCCAGTCCCAATTTACAACCCAAGGAATTGGTTGGGTTTCCCTTGTGTAAGTCAGGGCCATCAACTTCGTGGAGACCAACATGCTCTCAGGGTAGAAGCAGGTCAGATGGCGAGCTGAATCTAGCAAGGAGATCTCACAGTGTGGTGTCCTTTGGCATTCCAAAACGAAGGTCATCGACTCTCACGTGGATTGTAATAAACCCCCGTCGGGAACAGCACACTACCGAGTCCTCTTGAGGGCAGGGCCACGGCTGTCTGGCCACCTATGTGTGCCAGGCTCTAGGACTGGCACGGGGTGTGGGCAGCTGCTTGGTCAAAGGATTAATCAATGATTGCACCTCCCTGAGCGCCCCGCCTTCCCCACCCCCACCCCAGCCCACCCCTACACAGGGGCTGGCGGGAAAAGAAAGCAGGTCGTCAGGAAGCGCGTGCATGCACACACCTGCACAAAGTGCGGGGTCCGAGAGCAGTGCTGCCTGGAGCCCCATTGGTTGGTACCATTGGGTGGCGAGTGCCTACCAGGTATTTAAGGCGACACTCGCAGGGCTGTGAGCCTGAGCTTCAAGCGCAGAGGTCCCAGGAGCATCCAGGATGCTAGACCCCGGGTTTCCCACCAGCTCCCAGTTGTCCCCAACCCCCTGGAGGAAGAGGAGGCGGCTGTGCTGGCCTCGCACGGTGTTCAGAGCAGAACAGCTGCGGGTCCTGGAGGAATTCTTTAGGGGGAAACCCTATGGGACCTATGAGGAATGTGAGACCCTGGCGGCCAGGCTGAACCTGCAGGAGGACCAAGTGAGGGTGTGGCTCAAGAACCGCAGGGCCAAAGAGTAAAGGCTGCAGCGATTTGGCAGGCAGCAAGGCCAGGGAGTCCAAGCTGCCCCCAGGAACTGGGAATCTGCCCCCCTCATCCCTTGCCTACACCCTCTTCTGCAATCCCTGTGTCCCAGGAGGGCCCTTTGCTCCCTGTCAGCCCTGTGCTGTGTGCCATTCCTGTGCTCCCTGAGGAGCCAGTGTTCCCCGTGGGTCCTGTGTTCCCAGCTGGCTCTGTGCTCCCTGTAGGCCCTGGGCTCCCTGCTTGCCCTGTGTTCCTGGCCTGTCCTGTGCTCCCGGCGGGTCCTCTGCTCCAGGCCGGCTTTGTGCTTCTCTGTGGCCCTGTGCTCCCCACCAGTCCTGCACTCCCTGCCGCCCCCATACACCTCGGGGGCCCGGGTTTTTGCATCTGCCCTCTGCACAGACCCTTGCAAGTCTTCAAAGCAGCAGATCCCAGCGCTTCCACCTATAGCCAGGCCTGCTGCGTCCCTGCTGCCTCCCTGCTCTAGGTGTCCAGGGCATGGTTCCCGCTACACCTGATCTTGCTCCTGATCTGGCTCCATCTGGGGCAATAGTCTCACCTCAGGGCCTCGACAATGTCAGGAATTTCTCTCCAGACCCCGATTTCACAGACCTGCTCTCACCCTATTGCTCCTCAGAGGAGCCCTTCTCCTCCCCCTGGCCATGGTATGACTTGATGGCTGGCAGCATACGACTTTGTGACTGACGTGGGACTTTTCTAGTTACTGGATCTTGGAGGGAGTGTGTCCCTTCCATGTCCTGCAAATGCCATGGGACTAAAGGGGACCAGGGTGTGTGCCCACCCGGGTCGGAGAAACTTAGGTCAGTGCGCCTCCACCTCCAGTTCCTCATGTGCAGAGTCAGTGCATCTCTAAGCGTCCACCCTAGAGAGGTGGCCTGGGCTTCCCCCCCCCCCCACAACTCTCTTTGGTGGCCACTGTGAAAGCTCTCAGCAGCGGGCTGGGGCTGCTGCGTCAGTGGTCCAGGCTGAGCTCGTGATGGCGCACATGACCTCGCTGAAGGTTCTCAGGTCCTCGAGCGAGATAGCTGCTGCTGATGCGGGACCCACTGGAGAGCTACTGCCTAGAAGCTTCCCAAGGACCCAGCCCAGCCTCCACGCTCCTCCTGTCAGCGTGCTGTGACGCCCGTAAGACTGGGTGAGCTTTTGGAGTGTGCACATCTGCCACTCGCGGCTTCTTGGGGCTTTTCCCATCGCATTCCCTGGGCTTGGAGAATTCACCCCCTTCTCCCGGCATCATTGGACACCGGGAAGACGCATCACGTGTTGGGTGGGTTAATTTTACTTATTTTATTTTATGTATTATGCTGTATGAAATGTTTTATTAAATTCTGCTGTATATACTTTTTATCCCATGCTAATAAAATTCTGCAAATTCAGGTCCTCGCCATTTCCTTCCAGTTCACTGGTCTGGACGTAAAAGCACACACAGGCCCGTTGGCTCAGGGCCACAGACGCTTTGCAGGCAGTGACCTGGGCGTGGTCCATCATGTGCCATGGTCTGCCCGAGGCTCAGACTTAGCAGATGTAGTGACCCCTGTGCCAGGTGCGGCCCGCGTGTACCAGCAGGGTGTAGAGGCTTTACAGCAGCAGCCCGCACCCAGCCACCACAGGGACAGGTAGGGTCTCTGGTCCAGGCGCTCAGGGTAGTGCACCTCTGTCTCCACCTTGCTGTCTGCCAGTGCCGAGAAGCGCTTCAGCACCAGCGTGAGCACTGGAGGGCCCCGTGCAGTTGCAGAGTCTCGGTGGCTGGCACCTTCCGGAGGAATGCACCGCACTGGTAGCCATCGGCCCTGGCCAGCCGCTGGGGCCTCCTCAGCAGGTCCAGGGCCTGGGTCACACTCTGCGCCGCCTGGATGTCCAGGCCGATGTCCAGGTAAAGGTCCAGGGTGTCTGACACGCCGTGACAGCAGAGACACTGGATTCGAGATCTCCAGTGGCCTCCAAAGACCCTGTGGACCAGGGTGGCATCCTCCTGGGAGGGCCTGCTCGGGGGCTGTGGTAGTGGCGGCTGAGGCGATGGCGGAGGCGGCGGCCGCTTCTCCCGCACACAGGCCCGGGGCAGGCCGTCCAGCGTGAAGAGGTGGAATTCGTGGGCATCATCCTGCCAGCCGGCGTGGAAGCCCATGCGCAGTTTCCCCTCGGATACGATGACATACCCGGGCCGCAGGAGGGCCCGTGTCACGTGAGCCTGCAGGGCACATGGGGTGCAGTACGCGGGCTGCCCTCAGGCCCCAGAGTGCAGCCCTAACAGCAGGTAGCGGGCCATGGGCGGGGTGTAGTTGAGGCAATGCAGGGCTGAGTTCACGTAGCAGGTTTGCCAAGGTTCTGGAGCCTGGCCCCCACCGTGCGGGGTCTCCCCCGGCTGCAGCTCCCACTCGGAGGGGTCTCGGCGGGAGCCAGCGGGCCCGCGGGGTGCACCCTCTCTTCCTGGGCGGTGGGGATGGTTTCTGGGGCCCACGGGGCCCCCAGTGGACTTCAGCAGCCCCTTCACCGAATCCAGCGGATTCGAGCTTCGGGGGCTGCCTGACTTCAGACTCTTTTCCGTGCGCAGAAGCGGCCTCCATGTCCCCGGACGGGGATCTTTTCGAAACCTCTCACCTGAAAGCTCCCTTGGAGAATCACGATACGCCCAGGGCTGAGAAGGTCTGCAAATGAAGGCCTTGGGCGGCTCACCCGCCCTTTCATAGCCCCAGAGCGTGGTGGGAGGAGCCATGAGCTCCACCAATCAGTCCCCCAGGACTGAAGGGTCACTAGTTGGGGTCAAGTTTAGGGTCGGGGCGCTCATGCCCCAGGCAGGCCCTGCACGCCTTTCAGTTGGCATTCGTAGAAGGATCTCAAGAAAAGGTTCTCCTGAACGTGGCTGCGCCCTGCACCTGATGCCTCCTATTCCTCCAAGGGAAGACGCAGGAGATGGAGGGGTGTGCGGATTGGGGGACGGAAAGGGGGAGGAGTAGGGAGAAGGGAGACGCAAACACAACGAGGCTGGCCTTGGAAGTCATGGGAAGCAAAGGCTGGAGTTGATGTGAATAAAATGTGTATAGGTTTGTATATTAGCTCTGAGCCCAGGATGCAGGAGGCCACCAGCAGCTGGAGGCTGCAGGCGAGGTGCTCCCCAGAGCCCTCAGATGGAAAGGGGTCCCGCTGGCACCTTGATCTTTGACTCCTGGCATCTGGACTCTCAGGGAATTACTTTCTGTTCTTGTTAGCCTCCTCTTTGGTGGCAGCAGGACATGGCGACTCTAGGAAATAAGTAAGATGCCGTCCTTCAGATGTGCCCTACCTATGACGTCTGTTTTTCAAAACTATTGCATCCAATGAGGTCAGTTGTACTGGAGGTGTGATCAGAATCTCAGCTGAGTATAAAATATGATCCAAGGGCCCGAATCACCAGGCAAAAAGCCACATGAATCTCCTAGACGTGGGTCACTCGGCACTCTGGTGTGTTTTGTGTGTGTGTGTGTGTGTTTGTGTGTGTACATACGCAGTCACGCACGGACACTCCTGGATTTGAATGGTCTGTCGGCATCCATGAGCAACCTTCAGCCCCTGCCTTCTTGCAGTCAGCGCTCCCTGCTTGACCTTCCCCTCTCAGGTCTACCCAGAATTGGGCAAGTCCAGGCACCTGGCTCTGCCTTCCCCATAGGAGGCTGCAGGAGGGGGGATTGCATTGGCGCCCCTCAACCAGCAGACCTGCTGAAGCATTTCCAGGACTTGGAGAGGACTTGGGAGATTCCACATTGTGTCCGAGGAGCCCCGCAGGGCTTCTCCACGTCTTGTGTGGTGGCATCACTGTTTCCTGGGTCGAAGAGGGGACAATACATATGTAGACAGGCTCGGGTAGGTGGCCCCAGGACAACCCTCTTTGGCAATGGCGGATCGGCAGCTGTGCGCTATGGTGGAAAACCTGGAGGATGCTCAGGCATCTGGTCACACATTTCCCAGCTTCTCCAGGGTGGCAAGAACAGTGACAGCCCACCAGGGAGGGATTAGAAATGTTTTGGGGCCTCTAGTGAGCCACACAAACCTCCCCGGTGTGCGGGGCTGCTGATCCTGGGAGGGTACCGGGACGTTTTTGTGCATTCGCGGCCATCCTGAGGGCTCTGTATGTGTGCATCTGCACGTGGTATTTTGTGAAAGAGCAACACTCAAGGAGCCAGTTTGCCGACCAGTGGCCTAGTCGCTATCAACCAGATCTACCTGAAGAAAATCTCATTTGTCTAGAAATGGCTGATTCTGCCTACAACAGACTGGGCTCTTTTCAGCTAGGCTCCCAAGATACGATGGTCAGAATGAAAACTGGGGTCCTGACTATAAACTCTATGGTTGATATAGGAGCTGAGCACTCAGTAGTCACACAGAAAGTAGTACCTCTCTCAGGAAAGGAGATCACCATTATTAGAGCTACTGGGGACCAGACTCATAGGCCATTCTTTCACCCTGATCAATGCCATCTTGGCGGCCACCAAGTAATTCACGAATTCCTGTACTTGCCAGATTGTCCAGTACCTCTGATGGATAGAGACTTTTTAGCCAAAATGGGCAGAAATCACTTTTGCTCCAGATGGCTCAGGACAGCTTCGCCTAGGTGAGGAGACCTCCCCAATGATCCAGTCTTTCAAACTGCTAAGAGAGGAAGAATGGAGACTTTATAACCCCCAGTCAAAGGCTTTACCATTAGAACCTGAATTAGAGGAAGAATTCCCGCTAGTCTGGGTGGAAGGGAGTCCTTTAATCGAATTAAAGACTGGGGCACAGCCTGTTAAAATCCACCAACATCTGATTCCAAGGAGGCACACCTAGGAATCCAGGTCCACTTAGACCAGCTGCTTCAGTGGGAACTTCATAAATTATGCCAGTCTCCATGGAACACTCCTCTCTTGCCTGTGAATAAGCCAGGGACTAATGATTACCGCCTCGTGCAGGACCTGTGGACTGTTAATGAGGCTGTTATAACCCTGAATTAGGTCCTACCACACCCCTAAACACTTCTGGGACTCATTCCATCAAAGGCAGAATGGTTTACATGTCTAGATCTGAAAGATGCCTTTTTCTGTCTTCAGCTGGCACCCTCCAGTCAGCCTTTGTTCACCTTTGAGTGGAAAAACCCAACTATGGGGCCAAGGAGCATTTCACCTGGACCAGACTGCCACAAGGATTCAAGAATTCCCCTACTCTCTTTAGTGGAGCAGTAGCATCTGATCTGTCTAAGTCCCCAGGACTGGACTTGGGGTGCATTCTACTTCACTATGTATATGACCTCCTAGTGGCAAGCTCCATGCGAGCTCAGTGCTGGGAAGGAACGCAAACCCTTGTGAGACTCTTTTTTTTAATTAAATATATTTTATTGATTTTTTACAGAGAGGATGGGAGAGGGATAGAGAGTTAGAAACATCGATGAGAGAGAAACATCCACCAGCTGCCTCCTACACACTCCCCACTGGGGATGCACCCGCAGCCAAGGTACATGCCCCTCACCAGAATCCAACCTGGGACCCTTCATTCCACAGGCCAATGCTCCAACACTGAGCCAAACTGGTTAGGGCCCTTCTGAGACTCTTAACTGAAACAGGCTACAGGGTGTCCAAGAAAAAGGCACAAATCTGTCAGAAAGAAGTCGAATATCTATGCTTCCGAATCACCCAAGGGAAACGAAGTCTAGGGACTAAAAGAAAGCAGGCAGTATGTGCCAGCCCAGTCCCTAGCACTCAGCAGCAGATTCAGGAATTCTTGGGAACAGGAGGGTTCTGTCGAATTTGGATCCCAAGGTTTTCAAACCTAGCCAAGCCTCTCTATGAAGCTTTGAAAGGGGAAGAGAAAGCACCCATCAACTGGGGTCCTGAGCAGGAAATGCCTTTATTACTATTAAAGCAAAGCTCACTGTGGCCCCAGCACTAGGGCTACCAGATGTGACAAAGAGCTTGAACCTCTTTGTTCACGAGAACAGCGGGGTAGCCCTAGGAGTTCTAACCCAGGAGTTTGGACCCTGGCAAAGACCAGTAGTCTATCACTCCAAGCAGTTTGACCCAGTTGCCTCTGGGTGGCACCCGTGTCTCAGGGCCCTTGCATTCACAACATTATTAGTCAAAGAAACAGATAAGTTTACCTTGGGACATGTTGGGGGCCAGATGTAAGCTGGCAAGGTCCTTGCACCTGAAATGGCTAGCAAGGCTGGGACCCTTACCCACACAGTTTTCCCAGACTTGTTTGGATGGCGATTATCATTAGAATGAGAGCAACCTTTGTAGAATAAGAACAGCCTTTCATACCTTACCAAGAAGTCTGTAACTATTTACTGAGATATGCTGTACTGAGAACTTGTCCTTCTGCTGTGTCTCTCCCTTAGAGATTAAGAGGAACAAAGAAGACATTCCTCTTGACAGACCTCCTATTCAGTGTGTTGTGTATAAATAAGATTGTGTGGCTAATAAAGTTGCTTCAGTTCTTCGAGAACTGGAGTCCTCCCGATCCCACTTTCCTGTCTTTCTTTCTTTTCTCAATACCCATCTCCCTGCCTCAGCCCGGCTCAACCTGTCAGGCTGGCCCTGACAGGGATAAACCTTAAATATCAAGGTACCTCATTCTGTTGTCAGCTAATGGAAGCTAGGGGGCAGCACTGGCTGACTCATGCTCAGATGACCCAGTGTCAGGGGCTCTTATGTGAAAATCCATGGGTACAACTAGAAGCAGTGAGAACTCTTAATCCTGCCACCTTTTTACTCATTGCTGAGGGAGCCCCGGAGCATGATTGCCTAGAAGTCCTAGAGGAGGTGTACTGAAGCCAACCAGATCTAACAGAGAGCCCCCTATGGAAAATGGACTTAGTATTGTTCACAGATGGCAGTAGCTTCCTAGATGAAGGAAAAAGATGAGCTGGATATACAGCGGTATCAAACTTTGAGACAATTGAGTCACAGGCCCTGCCTGAAGGATGGTCATTGCAAAAGGCAGAACCTTGGGCCTTAGCCAGAGACCTAGAACTCAGTAAGGATAAGCGTGCCAACATTTACACTGATTCACACTCTGTCTCTGTTACCCTGCATATCCATGGGGCTATAGACCAGGATAGGGGGCTCCTGATAGCTACAGGAAACAGAATCAAAAAATCAGAATGAGATCTTAAAGTTACTAGAAGCAGTCCGGGAGCCCAAGGAAATAGACAGCATCCATTGCAAACGTCACCAGAAAGGGAAAGACGCAGTGTCAGAAGGAAACCAATGTGCTAATGCTGCAGACAAGGTGGCTGCTAAAGAACAAGTAGCAACATCACAGATCATTTGGCTCCCAAATTACCTGAACCTCCAAAATACACTCCTCAGGAAGAGGAATGGGTCCAGCAAGAAGGGGGCAAGAGAACGAAGGAAGGTTGGTGGATACTCTCAGATCATAGGGTCTATGTCCCAGAACAGTTAGCTCATAAGGTAATACTCCAGCAGCATGTACTCACTCATTTAGGGAAGATTTCCCTAGAAGCTTTGTTAGGCAGATACTACCTGATTTCCCGTCCTCCCTCCTTGTGTGCACCAGTCTCTCAAGTTTGCATCCTCTGTGCGTCAAACAGGGTCCTGTAGGACCAATAGGAGTTCAGCACTGTGGGCAAGCTTCCTTCTAAGACTTAGAAATAGACATTACAAAAATAGGGCCTAGCAGCAGAAATAAATACCTGCTAGTCTTTATTTGCATCTTTTCAGTATGGGTGGAGGCATATCCCACTCGTACAGAAAAAGCAAGAGAAGTCACTAAGGCATTACTGAAGGACATAATTTCGTGATGTGGAATGCCTCTGACTATAGGATATGATAATGGCCCAGCCTTTGTAGCAGAATAGTACATCAGGTAGCTAAGGCTTTGGGAATTAAATGGAACCTACATACAGATTACAGGCCTCAGAGTTCAGGGAAAATAGAACTCATGAACCGGACTCTAAATCAGGCTATGCCTAAGCTATTGCAGAAGACATCCTTACCTAAGCTATTGCAGAAGACATGCTTACAGATATCTTGCCTCTTGTACTCCTGTGGGTAGGCTGGGCCCCGAGGGCCAGGGTAGGTTTCTCTCCCTTTGAAATTCTATATGGCAGACCCGCTCCCTTAATTCAGCCATAGGGAAGTATGGACTAGAAACCATACTGCTTCTAGTAGCTACTGCTACACTGGAATAAGTCTCTGTATATGGAAAAGACAGTTCTACTGGACAGGTAAGCTCCACAACCATTGTCAGGGACCCTCAATCAGTGCATACATCTGTTGTGCCAATAGGGGGGCGGCAAAGTTTTTTTGACTGAGCCTGAGCCAAGGAAGCCATCAGACTAGAAACAATCAAGCAATGACAGGAAGCATTTAAGGTATTGATACCCCAACTAAGAACTCAGCCACAGAGGCAATATGAATTGGACACCTGATTCAGCTCCTCGGTTCAATCCACCACCTCCTCAATATTACCAACCCTAATCTGGCTAGGGATTGCTGGTTATGTCTTTGCCCAGGACCACTCCTATTAATGGCTACCCTGGTAAACATAACTAAACCAGGGAACTTAGCAGATGAAATAATAGGACTTCTCATGGCCAATGTGCACCTAACTAATGTTGCTCCTATTTGTTTCAGGAGTACCCAGGGCCAAGATCCAATAGGTTGCCTCCCAGATGATCTATGCAACTCCATTCTCAAGGCTGAAAACACCACCAACCCCTCGTGCCCCCCCTGTAGGAACATTCTATGTGTGTGGGACCACTGTTTACCCCTGCCTGTCTGCAAATTGAACGGGAGTGTGCACTCCTGCTATATAACCCCAGATATGTCTATTATAACCAACAACCAATTCCTTGAAACCCCCCTTAAAGCAGTAACTAGATATAAAAGGGCTCTGCAAGTGACTCCTCTTCTAATAGCAATCGGAATTGCGGTTGGCCTAGGAGCTGGGGTAGGGGGAATAGCTCACTCTGTCTCCTCTTATCAAGTTTTAACCTAAGAATTTTCAGAAGACATAGAGAAAGTAGCTGAGACCCTAATTGCCTTGCAGGATCAAGTTGATTCCTCAGCCACAGTAGTACTACAGAATAGAAGAGGATTAGACTTTCTAACGGCAGAGAAAGGTGAAATCTGCCTCTTCTTAGGAGAAGAGTGCTGCTTTTATGCCAACCATTCAGTCATTGTCATAGATAAAGCTAAGGATCTAATCGAATGAGCAACAAAAAGAAGACAGGATCTATCTGAGTCCTGCGCTTCTTGGGGTGGGGGGGATGGTCTGGAAATGGCTTCTCCCATTGACAGGACCACTGTTAATGTTACTCATAGCTGTAATCTTAGGACCATGTCTTCTAAATTTCTTAACTCACTTTATCTCATCTCGCCTCAATGTCTTTAAACTTCAATGGTGCTACAAACCAGAAGAATTTAATACAAACCCCTCCGAAAGGAAGAAACGGGATGCTAACCCCTTGGTCGTCATCTCTTATCAGCAGGAAGCAGCTTTGAGTCGTCATCCCTGTTCATAATAACATCGGTAGTCATAGTCGTAATCATTGTACCACAGGGCTAAGAAAAGCTTGTGGGACAAGGGAGGGAATGAGAAGGCTAAAGGTTAATTCTTTCTATAACATCTGGTTCCCTCTAAGGGAACTTTCCTCAAGAAGAACACTGTAACCCAGATGGGAAAATATAACCTGTTGCCCATTTTACTGCAGTCTGGGCTAGCAAGATTTGTTGCCTGTTTGATCACATGTTATAGAGGCCCTAAATCATAAAAAAAAAAAAAAATACACAACCCCCGAGAGGGTTACATTGTTCCGCTAGAGGAAAGTTCCCTTAGAGGGAACCAGATGTTATAGAAAGAATTAACCATTAGCCTTCTCATTCCCTACCTTGTCCCACAAGCTTTTCTTAGCCTTGTGGTACAATGATTACAACTATGACTACCGATGTTATGATGAACAGGGACAACGACCACTCATAGCTGCTTCCTGCTGATAAGAGATGACCAAGGGGTTAGCATCCCATTTCTTCCAGTGTTGGCACCAGACCAGGCCCTTAGGTATGGTACCGCAGCCTCTATCTTCACACACGGGGCTTTTTTCAAAGCCCCCAGAAGGTCTGGGAGGCCCATCCATATTTGGGGGACAAATAAGCCAAAAAGATATATAGGAACAGCTTCTACCAGTTTGCTTTGCTCAGAATTTGAGATACACCTCCTCTGAGTCTGGCAGCATAATAAAGCTGCGTAACTTTATTTCTCTAAGCATTGCTTGGTTTTTCTCTGGTCTTCTATGACACCACTTGGACCTGAAGTAGGTCCTTCCCAGCCATTGGTGCCCTTACCCTGGGGGCTGCCTGATCCAGTGCCAAGCAGCACTGTTACTGGAGACTCTGTTCCCAGAGATGTCACATGTTAGGGACAGGGTCTTCAAGGGCTGAACCACCATGGAGCCCAACTCCTGCAGCTGCACCTGGGACAGGACACCAGGGACAAAAGGAAGCAACAAGGTTAATAAGTCCATATCTCTGTGAAAACCTCTGTGATCTGCCAGGTCCCCAGACACTGACCCCAGGGGATCCCCAGCATGGGAAGGAAGAGGAGGAGGGAAACAGCCATGTCCCTGGGTCAGCCAGACTCAGCAGGATCTGTGGCCCCAGTGGAGGTTGTATTTACAGAGGAAGCCACGTCTGGCATTTTCCTGAGTGTCACTAACTGATATAAGGCTCCTGGTGTGCACAGCCTGCTGAGGCACAGTCCCCAGTTATGCAGCCCAATTTCCCCACAGAACGGTCCTTGGACAAGTGGGACCTAAGGCAGGGGCCAGGGGCCACAGAAAAGGGTGCTCAGAGGTGGGCCCTTGGGTGTGGGCGATGTGGACTTTACACC
Organism: Myotis pilosus; assembly: GCA_036010255.1. Classification (NCBI taxonomy): domain Eukaryota; kingdom Metazoa; phylum Chordata; class Mammalia; order Chiroptera; family Vespertilionidae; genus Myotis; species Myotis pilosus. The sequence continues at coordinate 15,496,957 of JASKON010000027.1, forward strand.
AACTTCAGAGCCTGTTTACCCACATCACTTGATTGGATTTCCTTCATTCATTCATTTATTCCACTAACACTGAGGTCCTATAACACACCAGCATCCCTCTAGGTAACAAGGACAAATCAGTGAAGAGTACAGAAGCCCCGTCCCCGAGTTCTGGGGTCACAGGCCAGGTGCTTGTGTATCAGACACACACCATGTACCCCCAGAGCTGGTCAGCTGGGGAACCTGAAAGCAGAGGGAATAGGTGAGAGTATTTAGCTCAGGGGACCCCTGGGGAAGGACAGAGGCCTAGGCTTGCATTTTGCCTCCTGATGAGATGTCTCATGCTGAGCACAGGGAGCTGGCAACTAGGAAGCATCTCTGCAGTGAGCAGGCAGGAGCAGGAGCAGCTGAGACACCAAATGGCCCAGGTGGGTCTATAGAAGCTCTTCCTTCTAAAGTGCCCCCGGTGGTTAGTCAACAAAGAGCAATGGATCCTGCCCTGGCTGTGAGGTTCGGTGGATAGAGTGTCCCTCTGGATAATGAAAGGTCCCGTGTTTAATTCTGATCAAGGGCATGTACCTTGGTTCCAGGTTCCCCAGCCTTGGTTGGGGTGTGTGCAGGAGGCAACCGATCAATGTCTCTCTCCCACATTGATGTTTCTGTCTGTCTCTCCCTCTGCTTTGCACTCTCTCTAAAAATCAATGGGAAAATACACTCAGTGAGGATTAACAACAACAAAGAATATTTTAAAAAGTTAAAGGAATGATGCCTCCTGACAGGAGTCACAGAAGCGAGGTTCTGCTTAGGGACGGTTTTGCAGAGTAGGAAATAGGCCTCTGAGATCCACCCCCAGCAAAGTCAACTTTTCTTGGAAAGGGTTACGGAGCATTTATCACAGCTTCAAGGTGTGACTGTGGCCCAGAAGGAGGAGAGACTGTCCCAACAGTGGGGTTTTCTTTTCGGCCCCATCTGAACCTCTGGCTGTGTGTGTGGGTTGTGGGGGTGTGGGGGCAGGCTCCCTTCCAGGAGGGGGAGACCCTGGGGCCTGGATGCTGGGTCTGAATAACTTACCTCACTGGGGGCAGGGGCAGCTCTGTTAGTAAGGGAGAGAGCAAGGCCCACCTGATCCCAGGGAGTGTGGCCTGAAGACCGGCCCCCGTGGTCCACCAGGGTTTCAGGCAGATTTGAGAACTGGAGACATCCTGGAGGACTGGGTGGATGATGAGTGGGTGAAGGAGGGGTCGGGATGTCACCTGCAGGGGCTGCCTAGGTGCCTCTGGCTTCTCCTGGAGGCACATGGGGCCTGTACCCTGCCCGTGCTCACCCAGGGAACCCTGAGGCTGCAGGAAGGAAGCTTGCTTTTCTATTCAGAGATAACTTCATTATTCACATAGAAAATCCTCTGAAAAGATACACCCACACAGGAATTGGTGTACAAGCACCAACCGGTGGGAAAATGCATTTGGAAAGAAAAACAACAAGGCATAAACACAGAGAAAAACCTAAGAATCAACGTAAAACCCAGGCTCTGCCAACAGGAAGTGATCATGAAATGAATTTTAGGGGAATATAGGCAGTTTTAGGCAATTTTTAGAATTGGAGTCCATGGAAGAAACACAGGGCTACAGACTGGGAGAAGGTATCTTTCCTATGGAGGACAAGGTGTGATGAATGGAATGTCAGTAAAATTTTTAACAAGGATGGGGTCAAGGATAGGTAACCAGGCATAACTCCAAGTTTCCCACTCCCAGACATCTGTGCGTCAAGGTCCTGATTAGACCCTTGTAACTGTAAATCCAGGACGTTTGTAGTTTCTGTGAATAAAAGCTCGCCAAGCACCAAGCTCAGGGCTGTTACAGGAGGGGCCTGTGGCAGACGTTGACCAGCTCAATAAATCCTTGCTTGCTGTTTAAGACCTAATTGGAGTTGGTGGTCTTATTCTCATGAATGTTGGTCCACAACATTTGGAGGTTCCCAGCGAGATACCTGGTAGGGGTGAAAGGGACCCTCTATTTAGGGCAGGAGGCTCTCACCTAGTGGCAGGGGTGAGAGGGACCTCCTATTTGGGGCAAGAGGATCTCCCCCATCCATCACCGGGCAAGAAGCGAGGACTTATTGAAGAATCCTGCAGGAGATAAGGACAGGAGGCGCCTGGGGTAAGATCTCACAGGGTAGTCAAGGGGAGGGCTGGACACAGCACTACCTCCTGACTCCAGCCAGTGGCCATGAAGGTGGCCACGGCATCTGGCAAGTGTGACTTTTGCTTGGACAGGACTTGTCTGTCTGGTGTTTGTTGTTTGGTTTTTGTCATCAAAATGGGAGTCATCGTCTGCTTCCCTGTGCTCCCCACTGCAATGTTTTCTTAAGAATTTTCAGGACTTCAAGAAGAGAGCCAGAGACTACGGATATGATGTTAATGCTTTTGATTTACAGCTATTCTGTGAATGGGAGTGGCCCACTTTCCAGGTGGTGTGGCCGGATGCTGGGTCTTTTGATCTGACCACTGCCTACCGGGTCCATCATGTCATATATGGCTGCCAAGGGCATCCTGATCAAATTCCTTATATTCAGGTTTGGGTTGACTTATTTTCTGAGAAACCCTGGTGGATGAGGTCATGCCTCCCAAGGGGAAAATCAGGACAGAGACAGACAATTCTTTTGGCTGGGCCCCAGAAGGGAAAGGCTCCTCCGGTCCTTCAGGGAGAGCAGGAAGAATCCATTAGCCAGCCGCCCCACTATGCTCCCCCAGTGCTGTATCTGGGTGAGCCCCGGCCTCAGGCCCAGGCCATGCCACCAGCTCTTGACCCGGAGCCCCTGCCTCCCCCAACGCCAATTGTCTTCCCTCCAGGCTCACCGATGGGAGGGGCTTTGTCCTCCTTCAACCCCTTCAGTCTGTCCCATACTAGAGAAGGAACAGAATAAGGAGCTTCTGGGGGCGTTGGGGAGGCAGCCCCAGCGCCTCTCCTGCCCTTGAGGCAGGCTGGGCCACCGGACCTGGGCCCGGATGGCCAGCCTTTTATGATTTATGTCACTTCTCAACTAGTGATTTGTATAATTGGAAGCATCAAAATCCCTCTTTTTCTCAGAACCCTCAGGGTCTTATCTCTCTGCTGGATTCAGTCTTTTTTTTACCCACGTGGGATAACTGCCAGCAGTTACTTCAGACCCTCTTCACCTCAGAGGAGAGAGAGGGTGAAGGCGGAGGGAAGGAAATTGGTCCTCAGGCAAGATGGGCAACCCTCTGAGGATGCAAGGCAGATCAAGTGCTGTTCCCCAGCGCTGGACCAGATTGGGGAGTGAATAATCAGAGAGGGATGGAGGACTACTATAGCAGTAGTCTGCTTTTCTCTGAAACTCCCACTGTTTAAAGGGAGACAAACAACTGGACTGGGAGACAGGTGGATTGGTCGGAGAGATCAAGAGTAAGAGGTAAAATATGTGGGGGAAAGCAACTGGCCCTGGGCTGAGAGATAGAGGCGTAGTGTCGGCAGTTATTTTACTGGCTTCAGACCACTCTGCAGGCATAGGGGTTTCGTCTGTAGCTTACCAGCAAGTGTTTTATCAACTGACTTCAAGGTTGTCAGTTTGCTGTAAGCACAATTAATCATTCTCTGCCCTGGTTTATTACATTAAAAACAACTAAACTCCCAGGAGCAAAGTGGAGGAGAAATGGAGCTGAAGTCCGCAGCCTCCCTGGTGATTTAGGACTGGTTGCTAAGCAGACTCAGCCCCTGAGAGCCAGGGCAAAGACGGGGGGCTGGTTGCCCAAGCTGCCTGCAGTGGCTCTGAAAAAATAAGCAGCAGCAGCAGTGAGAAAGTAGGGGACAGCAGAAATTTACCTGACCCTATAGATGCCCCACTGCTGCCCAGTGAGTATTGAGTGTTTTACAAGAAGCAATACAAGACTTGGTCCTTTGGCTTGCAGACTACAGCAGTTAAGCCAGAAGCCAGTGACTAGTACTAGCCTTCCTACAGCCCCAGGAATAGAGCAGCAAGCCTGGGATATATGAAAGCTGCAGATAGAGCTAACGAAAGCTCCCTATTTGCAAATGTACTTAAAGGGTTCAGTACCTGTTGCTGCTGGAAGAGAAGGGGCTGATATCCCCTTCCAGTGCACTCCCTTGGAAGTGCAGCCTGGTTGCTGCTCTGCGATAAAGGAGACTGGTGGGAATACAAGGAAAGCAAGGCCCTGTAACTAATAAACAGGGTTAACAAAAGGGCAAAGAAAAGGGCACGCTCCCTGGACTTGGGAGCCATCAGGACTTTGAAATTCTCTAAGAGAGGAGGAATCTGACTCAGAGACTGGCAAGGAAAATCAGAACATCTTAGAGCAGGTCAGTATGTTTTCCTCCTTATATAATTCCTCTGGAATTTGGCAATGTTTAATAAATCATGGCAATGCATTTCTTTGCATAGACTCAATAAAACTTGTTTCTAATAGTGGTTTTATTAACGGAAAACTTTGGCTGGATATCATGTTTTAAAGAGACCTGTCTGGACTCTGAAGACTTGAAGCCAATGGGAAAAGCCTGGTATCCTGCTTGGGAGCCCTGAAGATGGCTGGCGCTGAAGCATCAGGCCCATGCCCTACCATCACTTGTGGTTGCTCAGAGTAGAAGGGGAGCAATAAGGACACCTCTGCGACCCTGCGGAACCCCCACACACTCTGGGCTGCGATGAGTAGGATGGCTACTGAGATGGGCCTTAAAGCCTAGGGTGTGGGCCCAGGTGGAGTTGCTATAGGTGAGGGATTCACCTAACACAGCAGATACTGCAGGCAGGCCTGATGGCAGCTGGATGGCTTGGCTTCCTAGCCCTATGGAGCACATTAAGATTCAATCATGAAATTCCAGCAAAGGTAACCAGTTAGCATTCTTGTTGTGTTTATGCAAACATCAGGCCGAATTGAATACAATAGATAAATTAATCTTGTTTTTTTTTTTTTTTTTTTTTTTTTTTTTATAAACACAGAGGTAATTTTGAGGAGAAAAACTCTATTTCAATAGAGGTTATTAAAACTGAAATATTTTCTTTCCATCAGGTCACAAGCCCACCTCCTTCTGTGCCCAGGCCCCACTGTCCTCTGACAGACAGCAAGGATCTCTTGGCTCTGAGTGAAAACTTTGTCTCTCCTCAACACAAAGCAGCTACAGAAGAAATTCAACTCCCATTTTCCCTGAAGGAATTTAGAGCCAGGATCCTTGAGATAATATATTAGTCAGTTAGACAGACATGAGCAGAGCAAGGATGATGGGCCAAGTAGTGCTACCAGATATAACTAAGTATTCCCACCTCTAGGTATGTGAGACAAGGGGCATAGCCAAAGAAGTACTCACCTAAAGTCTTAGCCCCTAGAAAAGGTTTGTAGACTATTTGTCCAAAAGGCTTTACCTCTTTTCATTTGAGTACTTAGGTGACCTACTTGCCTCTGGGTGGCAGCAGCCCACCAGCCCAGTGGTGCCCAGCCTGAGTAGAAGGTGACCTCTGATCAGACACACCTGCTGTGGATCATCTTCAAGAAGACAACGGACCTGGCCAATCAACCTGCTCTGATCAAGCAGCAAAGGAAGCTGCCAAAAGACCAGTAGGGCCCCTACAGGTTTTAGTGGTCCTCCCAGACCGCCAGCTGCCCAACACTCTAACCTACACCAAGAAAGAAGAGCAAGCAAAAGGACTAGGTAACCAGGGGAGGATGGCTGAAACTCCACAGAAAGCCACTCTATCAACACAGGGAACCATAAAAAATGCAGAGACAAAGAAACAGGTCACAAATGACAGAAATGGAGGAAAGCAAACTACTGGATATAGAGTTCAAAACCACACTTATAAGGTTTTTCAAGAATTTTCTAGAAACCGCCGATAAATTTAGTGAGATCCTCAAGAAATCTAGTGAGACCCTCGAGGTTATGAAAAAGGACCAACTAGAAATTAAGCGTGCACTGACTGAAATAAAGGATATTATACAGAGTTTCAACAACAGACTAGATGATCACAAGAATCAAGTCAAAGATTTGAAATACAAAGAAAAAAAACAAACCCAACTGGAAAAACAAAAAGAAAAAAGATTCCAAAAATAAGAAGATAGTGTAAGGAGCCTCTGGGACAATTTCAAGTGCACCAGCATCCAAATTATAGGGGTGCCAGAAGAAGAGAGAGAGCAAGATATTGAAAACCTATTTGAAGTAATAATGACAGAAAACTTCCCCTACCTGGTGAAAGACAGAGACTTACAAGTCCAGGAAGCGCAGATAACCCCAAACAAAAGGAATCCAAAGAGGACCACACCAAGACACATCATAATTAAAATGCCAAGAGCAAAAGACAAAGAGAGAATCTTAAAAGCAGCAAGAGAAAAACAGTCAGTTACCTATAAGGGAGTACCTATGTGACTGTCAGCTGATTTCTCAACAGAAACTTTGCAGGCCAGAAGGGAGTGGCAAGAAATATTCAAAGTGATGAATACCAAGGACCTACAGCCAAGATTACTTTACCCAGCAAAGCTATCATTCAGAATTGAAAGTCAAATAAAGAGTTTCACAGATAAGAAAAAGCTAAAGGAGTTCATCACCACCAAACCAGAATTATAAGAAATGCTGAAAGGTATCATTTAAGAGGAGGAAGAAGAAAAAGGTAAAGATACAAATTATGAACAACAAATACACATCTATCAACAAGTGAATCTAAAAATCAAGTGAATAAATAATCTGATGAACAGAATAAACTGGTGATTATAATAGAATCAGGGGCATAGAAAGGAAGTGGACTGACTATTCTTGCGGGGGAAAGGGGTGTGGAGGATGCGGGTAGAGACTGAACAAAAATAGTGCACCTATGGATGAGGACAGCGGGGGGGGGGTGAGGGCGGAGGGTGGGGTGGGAAATGGGTGGAGGGAAGCTATGGAGGAAAAAAGAGGAACAACTGTAATAATCTGAACAATAAAGATTTAATTAAAAAAATTAAAGTTTCTAAGAGTAAAGAATTCTAATACATTTTAAAGAAAAAAAGGAAAGAATATTAAAGTTGAGATACTTAATAGAAGGACTGAGGCATGGTTATGTATTTTTGAAGACATAGAAAGAAGATTTAAAGGTTAATTTGAAAGTGTGAAATTTATGAAGGTTGTGTATGTGATAAAAAGGAAAAGAAAAATGTTAAAAGAAAGTTGATTAAATAATACAGGCCAGTGACTGGACACCTAAGTTGCTGCCCAGTGAGTTATGAGTGTTTTACAACACATAATAAAAGACTTAAGCATTTGCCTTTCTGGTTAAAAGGAGACACCAGGCCCTGGGATCTGTAAAAGTGACCAGGGATGAACAAAGCAGTGGTGAGAGACAGGAATGGCAAGGCCCTGTAACTGATAAACAGGGTTAACAGGAGAGGGTAAAGGAAAGGCACTTTCTTTTACCATGCACAGCCCTGACAGTGGCCTGGAGAAAACTGTGTAATGGACTTAGATAATGCATGTGTCTTCATGGACTTGACTCCAGAGAGACAAGGACAATTTTGCTTTGTGTAGGAAGGTAAAAAAAAAAAAAATAGATTTTAGTCACCTCCCTGAGATGTTTGTATAGCCCTACCATGTGTCATGTTTGGTTGAAAATTTGGCTGCCTGAAGTAGCCATAGTGGCCATATTGTAACTCATTATGTTAATATGTTAATTACCTTTAATTCTCTTACAGATTTAAATATAGTTGCCAAAAGGGCTGGTGCCCAAAAAGGCAAGGAAAAATACCCAACAGGTTTTGATCTCTATTAAAAGACAGTTGGCAGCCTGTATACTGCCTTAGAGGCCTGTGTGACATGCCCAGGTCAGGGGTGGCACAAACCTCAACGTTAGGAAAGTGGGGGAGGCCTGTATGGAACAGAGGGGAATGGTAAGTACCAGCCCTCTGTCACAGGAATTACAGACTCTGTGAGGTCCTATGACATGTGAGACCCTGTGAAGGGATAAAGCTCCCTTAGTTCATTCTGAGAGGGCGTGTCACCCCTTCCATAGACCATCTGTAGTTTAAGGACAAGTCAAGTAGGGGGAACCCTACTACAGGGACAGCTGTGACTATCTATTTGAATATAAACACATTGTAAATTTCTTCATGCCATTTGAAGACAGTTACTGTTTTTTTTATAATACATTTAGAAAAATATTACTCTGAAGAGTCCATGAAAAGGACTGGCAAGGAAAATCAGAAGATCTTAAAGCAGGTCAGCATATTTTTCTCCTCATACAATTCCTCTAAAATTTGGCAATTCTTAATAAATAAATCATGGCAATGCATTTCTTTGCATAAATTCAATAAGACCGGTTTCCAATAGTGGTTTTATTGACCAAAAACTTTCACTGGAGTATCATGTTTTAAAGAGCCCTGGCTGAACTCTGAAGACTTGAAACCAATAAGAGTGCCACAGAGAAAGCCTGGTATCTTTCTTGGTAGCCCTGAAAATAGATGGTGCTGGAACATACCCTACCATCATTGGAGGTTGGTCAGAGTAGAAGGGGGGCAATAAGGGCACCTCTGAGTCTCTGAGGAACCCCACGCACTCTGGGCCCCAAGGAGTAGGAGGTCTACTGAAATGTGCCTTAAAGCTTAAGGCATGGCCCCAGGTAGAAGCACTTCAGGTGATCAATTCACCTAACTCAGCAGATACAGTGGGCAGGCCTGACAAAGAGCTGAAAAACATATAAATTGAAAAGACTTCCACCATATTGGGCCCCAGAATTTGAGAAGCAAGAATTCATCTGGGCCCGCTAGCACTAGCAAAAATGAACAGGACTCCAAACAAACTTGGCTTATTGATTAAGGCGTCTTTTGATTTACAATATAACAATAGTTCTAGAGCAGTGGTTCTCAACCTTCCTAATGCCTCGACCCTTAAATATCTGATATGTGGGACATATTTTCATTGTTACAAATTGAATATAATTAAAACATAGTGATTAATCACAAAAACAATATGTAATTATATATGTGTTTTTCCAATGGTCTTAGGCGACCATTGTGAAAGGGTCATTCGACTCACAAAGGGGTCGCGACCCACAGGTTGAGAACCGCTGTTTTATCGCATCAAGGTCAACACTCTTTTAAAACAAGCCTTAACCACCCCTCAGGAGAACACTCTTGTTATGTGTCCTGAGATCAAACCCCCACTGTGCTCCCTCCCTCCTCCATGCAGCCTTCCTTCCCTCCTCCTCAACCCCAAACGTGTCTGAGAAGCTGTGAGAGCAACTCTGACACTGGCATTCTCAGGGGCATCTGAGATCCTGCTTCCTTGCAACTGCCCTAGGTTTGGCTCAGATAAACCCTTAAAAAATTCTCCACAGGTTTGGATGTGTGTATGTCAACTACGTCAACGTGGTTCACTTATGTTGTGGGTTTTATGCCAATTCAACCACCAAGGGAAACCTGGAAACGTGTCATGGGGGAGACGGGCACAGCTGGAGAGGATAAGTACCTCCTGAGGCTGCACCTCTGTGAAAAGCTGTGTTTCTGTGGATGGTTTCCCACAAGGACTCAGTTCTGCCCCTTATCTGCTGCTTTGCCAACCCCACAAGGGCAACACCACTGCAGTTATGATAAGTCTCAAAATAGATCCATTTTTGTGTATTGAGCCGTGATTTTCAAGTCAATTCCTTTGATTTTTTTCATGGATGAATATGGCTCATACAAGTAGGGACAGCGGGTATCTCTATTCACATTTGAATGTCTATGTATTTTTCTTGTTTTATTTCAGTTGTTAAAACATCAAGTACAATGTTCAGTAGAAGTGGTAAGAGTGAACTTTTTGACTTTTTCCCCATCTGAGGGGGAATCATTTCCCTTCCCACAATCAAGTATGATATTAGCTACAGGAATTCCATGACCAGATTGAGGAAGTGCCCTTGATCCCAAGTTCCCTCAGCATTTTTATCATGAATGAGTGCTGTGCTTTGTCACACACTTTTCTGTATCAATTTTTATGACCATGTGAATTTTCTTCTTTACACAGTTGACCTGTTGGATTACATTGGTTGATTAAAAAATATTGAATCAGCTTTGAGTTGTTGGGATTATTACTACTTTGTCATGATGTAGTATGATTTTATTATATTGCTAGTAGGGTTGGCTAATATTTTGTTGAGGATTTTAGTACATATGTTAACAAGAAATTTCAGCCAGTAGTTTACTATTTCTTTGTACTGAGTACACGAAGAATGCCGGTCTCATAAGAATGCACTGGGGGATGTGTTCATATCTCCTCATTAATTTCTGATATTGGCCTTTTGTCTCTTTGCCAGTCTTGTTAGCATTTGGTTAGTTTTATTGATTTTTTTCAAAGATTCAGCTGTTGGCATCATTCATTTTTCTCTACAATTTTTCTGTTTTGATTTCATTAATCTCTGTTCATCTTTATTTTTCTTTCCTTTTGCTTGATTTTAGGTGAGTTTGATCTTCCTTTTCTAATTTCTTTTCTGTTTTTTAAATCTTTAATGTTGAGAGTATTACTAATATTCCCCCCTTTCCACCCACATCACTCATCCACCCCGATCCTACCCAATCCTAGGCTTTCATCACTCTTCTATCTGTACCCATAGGTAATGCATATGTGTATAAGTTCTTTGGTTAATCTCTTTCCACCCTTCCCTCCCTCTTTCCTCTGAGATTCGACAGTCTGTCTTATGTTTCCAAGCCTCTGGTTCTATTTTATTTTGTTCATTAGATATTATGTTTAATTACTTTGGTTTTTAGATTCAATTGTTGATAGATATGTATTTATTGCCATTATTTTTTCATATTTTATTTTTAGTTTTTAAAAATATTTTTATTGATTTCAGAGGGAGAGAGAGATAGAAACATCAATGATGACAGAAAAATCACTGATCGGCTGCCTTCTTCATTCCCCCCACCGAGTACTGAACCCTGGCATGTGCCCCTGGCTGGATTGAATCCTGAATCCCTTCAGTCAGCAGGCCAATGCTCTATCCACTGAGCAAAACTTAGATCTCTTTATAGTTTACATCAAATTCTGAGAAACTATTTTCTAGGGCTTTCTTCATATTTATCCTCCTGCCCTCCTCCTCCTTCCCTCCTCCTCCTCCTCCTCCTCCTCCTCCTCCTCCTCCTCCTCCTCCTCCTCCTCCTTCTTCTTCTTCTTCTTCTTCTTCTTCTTCTTCTTCTTCTTCTTCTTCTTCTTCTTCTTCCTTTTCCTTTTCCTTTTCTTTCCCCTCCTCCTCCTCCCCCTCTTCTTCTTCGTTCTCCTCCTGGATGTGTAGAGTTGTAATCTAGTCTGGTCTGAAGCTGTCCACCAGGTGCACTGGCTATAGGGCCTCCTGGCAGTGCAAAGTAAGCCACTGCCTGGGGCCACCAAGCAGGTGCTACAAGGGGGTCTGCAGATGGCTCCTACTTGTATTGGGCTTGGATGTGCCCAGGCAAGGACAAGTTGTGAAGCAAGGCAGGCTGGTGCTAGTGTGGGGTCTTGGGCCTCTTGTTGATAGGTTTGGGGCATGCTGATACCAGCTGCTGCTTGTTTGAGAGATTTTAGGAGAGTCTGAAACCTGAACCAGGACAAGGCATTCAAATGGAAAGGCTGTTGGAAACAGTTTGGGTGGGGCTGAATTTTGGATGGGCCGTGTTCTCACAGGGAATTGCCAGGGCAGAGAAAACTGTGTGAGCCACACTGATGGAACCTCAGATATGGCTTTTAGGCAGTTATGCAATGGGGGAGGTCCCAGGACAGAAACAATGACTCCTGTAGTAGCTCTGTCTGGAAAAAAGCCACCTCAAGTTCATGCACTAATGGCAGACAAACCAGTTCTTCCCCATATGTACCTGGATCTCCCAATTCCATCACCTACTGCTGGAAATCAGAGGAAGAAAGACCCTCTAAATTCCTGTGCTGGCCCTTTAAGAGGAGCAGTCTGGGTCTCCAGAGGCCTCCATGTCACTCAAAGACAATTATTTCTGGTTTTTATAACCTGAAGTTCTGAGGACTTCTGTTTCCAGCTCTGGAAACCTGAGTGTGGTTCTGGTGTGGGGCTGGGTCACTTTGATTCTCACAGGAGGCCTCCACAGCTGAGATATCCCTCCTGATTAAACACAAACCACATCTGAGTGTCGGACTAGCCTGTTGCCCATCTCTGCCCTTCCTACCAGTCTTGATGTGCTTTCTTCTTTACCTCCCTAGTCTGGAATGATGGCTGTTCGCTATTTTAGTTGTACATTCCATGTGATTGTAGGAGACAGCGAGAACATGCATTTGCCTTTACCTCCAAATTGGTTCTCACCCTTTTCCAATTTTTTGAAGTGGAGGCTTATGTTATTGATTTAAAGATCTTTATTCTTTTCTAATATATTAGCATTTAATGCTATACATTTCCCTCTAAGCACTACTCTAGCTGCATCTCACAAAATTGGATATTTTGTAATTTCATTTTCTTCCAGTTTTGAAATACATTTTCTGTTAGTTTAGAATTCTACATTTATGATGCTTCAGTGTTCGTTCAGCTCTTTAGAGTCATCACTCCATTGTCTTCTGATTTTGGTAGTTTTTCATGAGACCTTTGATGTTTTTATTAATCTTATTCCTTGACTCGTGTGTTTCTTTCTTTGCTGCCATTGGCATTTTATGAGTTTGACTTTATTGTGCCTTGATTTGTTGTCATTTATTTTAATTCTTCTTGGGGTACTTTGGTGTTCTTAGATCTCTTTATAGTTTACGTCAAATTCTGAGAAACTATTTGCCATAATTTCTCCAAACATTTCACTTGGTGCCCACTCTCTCCTTTTTCTGGGATTCCAATTACATGTATATAGATTTGACTGCTTTATTGTCTTGTACATTCCTGACACTTGACTATTTTTTGGAAAATTTGTTCTGTGTTCCATTTTGGGGAGTTTCCATTACACTTCTTTAAGTTCACTTATGTTTAATCGGCAGTGTTAGTCTATTCCACGTATTTTTCATTTCAGATATTGTAATTTTCTTATCCTTTAGAAATTCAAAATACAGATCAGTTCTACCAACTCCTTTTTGTTTGAGTAAAGCCCTCATGTGTTTTATCCACCAGAAGCTCCTGGCAGAAGACTGTCCCTTTGCTGGCACAGTCGAGGTTATTGGTTGCTGGGTCACTGCCCAATGACTTTTGCAATGGCCTCCTTAAAATGGCAATGTCTCCAGGAGAGACCAAAGGAAATATTAAGGACTCCTTCTGACTGATCAATGGGGCAGAGGAAGTAAGTGACTTCCTCTAAGGGGTGGTATGAAAGAAAATGTAAGGCATAAGTGAGAGAGGCAGTGAGTCCCTGAGGAGGGTGTTTACTCCTGGAGAATAAAACCACTGACCAGATCATCAGAGAATATATCCCTCAGGTCCCAGCTCCTGAGCTGGTCCTCATGCTCTGTGGTCCTGAGCACCTCCTGGCGTCCTGAGTGTCTCCATGCAGCCCAGTCATGCTGCCTCCCTCAGGGAGGTTTGTGTCTGGGCTCACACTGACTTCCCCTCACTGTGTCTCTTGCACCGTAATACATGGCTGTGTCCTCAGTGGTCACGGAGCTCAGTTGAAGGGAGAACTGGTTATTGGACGGGTCTCTGGAGATGGAGGTTTGGCTCTTGAGGGAGGGGCTGTAGTTACTGCTCCCATCACTACATATGCGCCCCATCCACTCCAGCCCCTTCCCCTGGGCCTGGTGGATCCAATGCCAGCAGGAAGCACTGGTGATGGAGTGAGCAGAGACAGCGCAGGTGAGGGAGAGAGTCTCTGAGGGCTTCGCCAGTCCTGTGCCCCACTGCTGCAGCTGCACCTGGGACAGGACACCTGGGACACAGAGAACATAGTGAGTCTGGGCCTCAGATGCAGGATCCCCATCTCTTCACATCTAAGCCCTTGAGTCACTCACATCTGGGAGCTGACAGCAGGAAGAGGAAGAGCCACATGGGATTCATGCTCTTGCAGGTGATGTGCTCCTCCCCCAGAAAGTATTCTCAAGGGCGAGGAGGCCCTGAATTTAAGTGGACGCCAACTGTGTGTGTATCTGGTAGCCATGTGGGCATTTGCATATGGGAGGTGTCTGGACTTACAAAGGGCAAGAGGTGAGGGGAGGTCCCTTTCTCTGGGGCTTCTCCTGGGAGGAGGTGCTGACTGTGCCCTCAGAGCACCAGGCCTTTCTTGGGGTCCTGGTCACCATGCCCAGGGACCTCTTCTTCCCCAGCATGAGATGTGCTGCAGGATGTGGTCAGGAAGTGGGATGTGGGAGCAATCAGTGACTCCTTAGGGATAAAATCACTGTGCCTCTGTTCCCATGGTATAGACAAGTGACATAGATATATATCTTCTGTTCTTTATCCTCACCTGAGAATATTTTCATCGATTTTTAGAGTGAAAAAAAGGGGAAAGTGAGTGTGAGAGAGATATTGATGTGTAAGAGAAATATTGATCAGTTGCCTCCTGATGTGCAGGGACTGAGAATCAAACCAGCAACCATTTCTTTTATTTATTTATTTAAATATGTTTTTATTGAGAGGAAAGGAGAGAGAGGGAGCAAAAAACATCAATGATGAGAGAAAATCATTGATTGGCTGCCTCCTGCACGCACCCTACTGGAGATCAAGACTGAAATCTGGGCTTGTGTACTGGCCAGGAATGGAATCATAGGTCAATACTCAACCATTGTGCCACACAAGCTAGGCTTCAGTCTGATTTGTTTCGTTTGCTTACTTGTTTGTTTTTAGTTCTCACCCGAAGATATTCTTCCATTGATTTTTAGAGAGAGTGAAAGAGAGAGGCAAAGACAGAAATATCAATATCAGAGAAACACATGGATTGGTTGCCTCCTGTACATGCCCTGACAAGGGCTCTGGCCAGGGAGGAACATGCAACTGAGGTACGTGCCCTTGACCAGAATCAAATCCAGGGCCCTTCTGGCTGCAGACCAACACTGAATCCACTGAACCAAAAACCTAGGGCCAGTTTTGAAATATATTTCAGTTAGTTTAGAATTCTACCTTGAGAGCTTTTCAATTTTCCTTTAGCATTTTAAAGTCGTCATTTCTTTGTCCTCTGGTTATGATAGTTTTTCATGAGACATTCACTGTTTTTATTGATCCTTTTTAAAAATAAAAATTATTTTATTGATTTCAGAGATGAATGGAGAGGGAGAGAGGGAGAGAGAGAGAGAGAGAGAGAGAGAGAGAGAGAGAGAGAGAGAGAGAGAGAAACATCAATAATGAGAGAATAATTGATCAGCTGCCTCCTGCATGCCCCCTACTGGGGATAGAGTCCACAACCTGATCAGGTGCCCACACTGGGAATTGAACAGTGACCTCCTGGTTCATAGGTCAATGCTTAACCACTGAGCCTGGCGGGCTGTTCCTGCACTTTTAGGATTCACAAAGCTCCCTGTGTACCTGGGCTCTGGTCAGCAGGATGTTGGCAACATTATAGGTGACCAGGCACTATTCCTTCCCTGACTGACCTCTGACTCCAGTGTCCACGGGCTTGTCCACCATGATGATCAGCAGCTGACGGGCCCCCAGGAGGTTCCCTCAGCACAGGTGTGAGCTGTTGGAGGTGCTCTGAGGTAGTGTTCAGCTGTGTTTCCACCTGACACAGGCGGGGGGGGGGGGGCCCACAGCCTGACATCACACGTGGCGCTGCATGTGGGCTTGATGAAGAAAATAAGATTTTTTTGGGGTGTGACCAGCAGCCTGACTCTGTAACTAGTCAGTCAGTATCCCTAATGCGCACTCCTGCTATTCTATAGTCTAGTCTTTGCCCCTTCCTTATTTATCTAGTCTTGCAAGACCTGCTTACCTAAATACACACATTTTACAGCGGCCATAAACCATGAACCATACACAACCCCTGGAGGGGGTTATCAGCCCTGGTGCCAGGACAGGCCTTTAGGTATAGTCTCATGGCCCCCATCCCAGCACATGGCCTGGAAATCCCATCCATATTTGGGGGACAAAGAAACTAAAGGGTATAGAGAGAGGGCTTCCTCCATATTGGTTTACTCAGGATTTGGGGAACTGACCCTCTGAGTCCCTGTAAAACATCTGAAAATAAATGGGCTTATCCTGGACCTCCAAGTACTCCTGTGTATTGTCCGCTCGCCTGGTAAATTCTGTAGCAGGCTCAGCTGGGTAGCCGAGGCTGGCTTCATGCCGCCTGAGTGGTCCTAGCCCTGGCATCTCAGGGAGGGCCTGGCACAGGAGATGGGCATGAGGGGATGGCATGGGGATGCATTTAAGGCAAAACCTACCAGGACACGAAGGAGAGGGCAGAGTGCAGCCACATGGGATGTCCTCTGCAGGCCTGATGAGGTGAGAATGTGGGCTGCAGAGGACAGAGGGTGCGGATGGGATAGTGTCTGTGGAGCCTGGAGGGACAGCAGAGGTGGGTGGGGACCATGTCTCCTTCAGCAGGTTCTCAGGATCCAGGTGGATTCTCCAGGGGAAGCGGGACAAGTGTTGGGATGTGTCCTTGGGGACTGGGTTCTGGAGACACATGGGGAACCAGGCCTAGCAGGGCTGTGACAGGCCCTGTCACTTGGCCTCCTTCCTGCCTCCATCCCAGGACACCCTCAGCCCTAGGTCTGCCTCCCAGGTTCACGGAGCCAGGAGCATACACAGAGGTTGGACCCTAAACCTCCATGCGCAGACATGTCAGCGAGAAGCAAGCAGTTAACTGCTCCAAAGGGCTCCTCCTGGGGCAGAGCAAGGGGCTGATCACTTACAGGTGAGGTTTGGGGACTGGACTGTGCTTTCCCAGCTCAGCCCTGCATGGGAGAGGGGGGACTTCGATCTACAATGTTTTCCTTGTCAACCCAGAGAGCAACCATCAGGGAGATGGTGACTGGAAGGGCACAGATGAAAAGTTGACCAGATCTGAAACACAGCCACTACAAACTTTTTTTGCCTGCAGAGAATCTACTTAAAGACACAAGGAAGGAAGCAGGATCTGCCCCAGGGACACTAGGAGGGAAGAAAGCATTGACCCCAACTGGAAGCCTGCACAACCCTCCAGGGACAGCTTCTGAGCTGGAACCTGGGTTTGCTGGTCCTGAGCGCCCCTGGTGTCCTGAACACTCCCTGCAGCCAAGCCCTGCTGCCTCCCTCATGGAGGTTTGTGTCTGGGCTCACACTGACTTCCCTTCACAGTGTGTCTGCTGTACAGTAATACATGGCCTTGTCCTCGGCTCTCAGGCTGTTCATTTGCAGATACAGCATGTTCTTGGCATTGTCTCTGGAGATGGTGAATCGGCCCTTCACAGAGGCGGCATAGTGTGTGCTACCACCTGTATTAGTAATGCGTGAGACCCACTCTAGCCCCTTCCCTGGAGCCTGGCGGACCCAGTTCATTTCATAGTCACTAAAGGTGAACCCAGAGGCTGCACAGGAGAGTCTCAGAGACCCCCCAGGCGGTACCAAGCCTCCCCCAGACTCCACCAGCTGCACCTCACACTGGACACCTGCAAACAAAGAGACACAAAGTGGACTTAGAATCACATGGAAGCACAAACAGGCACAGGCACAGGTCTCAGCGCTTCCCTCTCCTGAGAATGACCTTGAAAAATGATCAGGAGGAAAATGCAGCTTGGCACCAAGTCCATGGTGGAGCCGCTGGGGTCCTGTCTCAGGCACTTGGGTTCTGGGTGTCTTCCCAACATGCCTGGCAGAGCCTTCTTTTATGAGCAGGAAGAGAGCCCCATTTGCATGGGGTCTGGATATAAGGGTGCAGCTGAGACCCTGGGCTGCATGCCTGACCTTGTCATCCTCGTGGTGACCCAAGATGAAAAAGACTCAAGGATTCTGGCCACAAGGTGTCCCATAGTTACCCACGCCCACCCCCCTCCTTTCCTGAGACCCGGTCACCCTGATCCCATGCCTTTGGGGGCAGCCTCCAGGATTGAGAGTCCTCCATCCTTGGGATTTTGATGAGGACCCAGGGGTGCTTCACCCAGAGGTGGGTGGTTGGGCTTCCTCTCACTCTCCTTCAGCCGCCGTGGGCCATGTTGCCTTTCTTGGATTTGGGAATAAGAATTTGCATTGGAATGATGCTTTTATTTTGAGACTGAAAGATTCTCCATGTTGTTTCCGCCAGTCAGATCTTCCACAAAACTCTAACGTGTCCAAGTGATGAGGCAGGAGAGACTGGGATCATTCTGTCACCTGCCAGGGATCCATTTTTAAGTGATGGAAATTCTCCCACTTTGAGAGGCTGGGAAACAGGACTTTTGCACAGGAACAGACGGGAAGCTGAGTGAAATGTGTGGTTTCAGGAAGACAGGTGTTAGCTGTGACAGGGACAGCAGGTTTGAGACAGAGTCTGTGGCCACAGCATCCAGCCCAGGGGACAGAATGATGCTTTCAATTTAAAAATAATAAAAATAAATTAATCAATTTAAAAAATGGAGTCCTGGCCCTGGCTGGTTTGGCTCAGTGGACAGAGTGTTGACCTGTGAACCAAAGAGTCTCAGGTTCGATTCTGGTCAAAGGCACGGACCTTAGTTGCAAGCTCCTCCCTGGCCCTTGCCCTGGTGAGGGCATGTGTAAGAAGCAACCAGTTGATCTGTTTCTCTCACATCAATTGTTCTCTCTTCCCCTCCCTCCCTTCTACTCTCTCTATGAAAAGCAATGGAAAAAATATCCTTAAATGAGGATAGAAAAACATAAGAAAAGGAATATGTTTGTTCTTGGGAGCAAAATCCTGGGTAGAAAGTTGAGGCACCAAGTCGTTCTTGGGGGCAGGTGAGCACTTCCCTTCTTGGAAGAGAGTGGCCAGGTGAGGACTGATGGATACAGGAATCTGGTTCTGTGGTCAGCTTGTTCCTTCTGGGAAGGCTGCCACCACCACTTGGAAAGTGCAATCATGCTGGGGAGGCAGTGGGGCATGGCCAGGTCAAACATCACAAAGCCTTATTTCTCTCTTTCTTTTCATTTGTTATTATTATTTTAAAATATATTTTTATTTATTTCAGAGAGGAAAGCAGGGAAGATGGAGACAGAAACATCAATGATGAGAGAGACTCCTCCATCGGCTGCCTCTGGCACACCCCCACTGGGGTTCCAGGCATGTGCTCTGACCAGGAATCCAACCTTGACCTCTTGGTTCATAGGTCGATTCTCAACCAGTGAGCAACACCTGCCGGGTTCTGGGGTTACCTGTTACCATTTCTTTCTTTCAATTAAAAAATAAAGATTCCTTTAATTGGTTGGTTTTGTTAATTCTCACCAGAGGATATTTTCCCGCTTATTTTTAGAGATCGTGGAAGGTGGGGGGTGAGGGAGAGAGCTGATAGAGACACATTGAGCAGTTGCCTCTTGCTGGCAGGGATGGAGATTACAACAGGTGTACGTACCCATGATGGAAATTGAACCCAGGACCCTTCATTCCTCAGGCTGATGCTCTATTCACTGAGCCCTATGGGCTAAGTATCCTCCCACCATGTCTAGTTAACACTGTGGAGGCTCCCGCACCACATGCACGCAGCTAGGGTCCTGCCAGGTGGACCAACAGACCTGGGGGTTGTCTGTGTTGCTGGGAGGAGGGAAACTAGGATAGAGAGGCCCCCAGAAGGGCAGCCACAGGTGCCAGGGTACAGGGGTGCATGGGGAGTTGGGCTGGAACTTCTCTCCAGAGACTTAATGAGGAAGAACCACCCAGACCCCCTCTCTTGCAGGCTGACTCTGGGCCTCACTCTGGGGGACCCACCTGAAGCCAGGTGGTGAGGGCCCCATGAGGGCTAAGGGAAACACAAACCTACATTAGGGAAAAGTCCATTTTCCCAGGTGCCAGGAAAAGAGAGGGACTTCCTCCCTCCGTTACCTTCAATATTCATGCAAGTTTCAATGTCAGTTTAAAAGCTCACTGAGCGCCTCCCCCACTTTACACCTCAGCGTGTTTTCTGGGGACCTTGGAGCCATCTCTGAAATGTGACCACTAGCGGGCACCCTCTCCCCACTTCTGTGGAAGGAAGGGGGCAGCCAGATCTCAGGGGGCTCCTGGCTCCCAGGTGCAAACCTACTTCTTGTCCTAAAGAGGTGGAGGTTTCATGTTCCCTGGGATCAGGTCAATGAGCAAACACATGAGGCCCCTCCAGTCACCAGGGGATTTAGGGTGAACTCTGGGTGACAAGTGGTGCTGCCAAGTTCCTCCTGAGGCTGCATCTCTGTGAAAAGCTGTGTTTCTGTGGGTGGTTTCCCACAAGAACTCAGTTCTCTCTCCTTACCTGCTGTTTTGCCAGCCCCACACTGGCAATACCACTGCAGTTATGATAACTCTTAACATTGGGCAAGTGATTCACTATGTTTCCTTTCTCAATATTGCTTAGATGTTTCCGTTCCTTTGTCCTTTGTCCATATCAATTTAAAAATCAGTTTGTCCATGTCTATAAAATCTGTGCTGAGATTTGGACTGATATTCTGTGAAATCTGCAAGTCAGTTTGTGGGGAAATATTCACTGTGATGCTTCTTCCAGTCTAAGTCTCCAGTTGTTTAGGACTTCTTTGGCTTATTTTGTTAGAATTTGGTAAATTTTAGGTTTTGTTAGATTTATACATACATATTAGAATTTGGTAAATTTTAGGTTTGTTATATTTATACCTAAATAAATAATCTCTTAGGAGATTATTTCAGAGGGAAAGGGAGAGGGAGAGAGACATAGAAACATCAATGATAAGAGAGACTCATTGATTGATTGACTGCCACCTGCTTACCCTACACAGGAGATCAAGCCCGCAACCCTGGCATATGCCCTGACCAGGTATCCACCCATGACCTCCTGGTTATTAGGTTGATTGTCAACCACTGAGCCTTACCGGCCAGACTATCTTTTACTTTTGGGTTCCATTTACACATGTCTAGTGTATAGAAATAGAATCATTTTTGTGTATTTACCCATGATTTTGCTAAAATCACAAATTAATTCTAGGACATTTTGGAGTTGATTCTTTTGATTTTTTTCTTAGATAAATATGTCACGTGCAAGTAAGGACACCTTGTGTCTTTTGTTCACATTTTAATGTCTCCAATGTATTTTTCTTGTCTTATTTCACTTGTTAAAACATCAAGTACAATGTTGAATATAAGTGGTAAGAGTGGAACATTTTTACTTTGGCCCCATCTGAGGGAGAATCATTTAACTTCCCACAATGAAATATGATAGTAGCTACAGAAGTCCCATGATCAGTTTGAGGAAGTGCCCTTTTATCCCAAATTCACTAAACGTTTTTATTATGAATGAATGCTGTGCTTTGTCACACACATTTTTGTATCAATTTATACGACCATGTGAATTTTCGTCTTACACAGTTGACCTGCTGGAATCAACCGATTAATTTTAAAATATTGAATCAGCTTACCCTAGTTGGTTGGGCTCAGTGGATAGAGCGTTGGACTGCAGACTGAAGGGTCCCAGGTTTGATTGCATTCAACGTTATATGCCCGGGTTGGGGGCTGTATCCCCAGTAGGGCACATTCAGGAAGTAGATGATCAATGATTCTCTCTCATCTTTGAGGTTGCTATCTATCTCTCCCTCTTTCTTCCTCTCTGTAATCAGTAAAAATATTTTTAAAAATATTGAATCAGCTTTGAATTGTGATAATTCCTGCTTTGTCCTGATGCAATACCATTTTCTTATATTGCTGGTAAGATTTGCTAATATTTTGTTAAAGATTTTAGTACATATGTTAACAGATTTGAGTGTGCAGTTTACTATTTATTTGGACTGACTGCACAAAGAATGCCAGTCTCATAAGAATGCGTTGGGGAATGTGTATTAATTAATTATTTTCTGATATTGGTCATTTGTCTCTTTGCCAGTCTTGTTAGCATTTGATTAGTTTTATTGACTTTTTCAAAGATTCAGCTGTTGGTATCATTCATTTTCTCTATCATTTTTCTGTTTTGATTTCATTAATTTTGGTTCATTTTTATTTTTAATTCTTTCTGCTTGATATTGATTTTCCTTATCTAATTTTTAAAAATCTTTATTATTGAGAGTATTACTGATATCTCACTCCCTCACCCTCATATTACTCCTCCACCACATTCCTATTTCACCCTGAGTACTTCACCACCCTCCTCTCTGGGTCCATAGGTAATGCATATGTGCATGTATGTTCTTGGGTTAATCACTTTCCACCCTTCCCTTCCTCTTTCCCTCTGAGATATGTCAATCTGTTCCATCTTTTCATGCCTCAGGTTCTATTTTATTCATCAGTTTATTTTGTTCATTAGATACCATGTTCGTTTTTTTGGTTCTTAGATTCAGTTATTGATAGGTATGTATTTATTGACATTATTTTCTTATTTTTTATATTTGTATTAATCTCTTAGAGGAAAGGAGAGGGAGAGAGAAATAGAAACATCAATGATGACAGAGAATCACTGGTCAGCCACCTTATGCATGCCCGCCCACTGGGGACTAAACCCACAACCCTGGCATGTGTCCACAACTGGAATCAAATGTGAAACCTTTCAGTCAGCAGGCCAATGCTCTATCCACTGAGAAAAACCAGAAGGGCCTTGTTCATTGTCTCCCCTCCTCCTCCTCCTCCTCCTCCTCCTCCTCCTCCTCCTCCTCCTCCTTCTCCTCCTCCTGGATGTGTGGAGTTGTAATCTGGTCTGGTCTGAAGGAGTCCACCAGTTGAATGAGCTCTAGGGCCTCCTGGAACGTGCAAAGTCAGTCACTGCCTAGGGCCACCAACCAGGAGCTACAGGGGATCTGCAGGTGGCTGTTACTTGTATTGGGCTTGGAAGTGCCCAGGTGAGGACAAGTTGTGAAGCAAGGCAGGCTGGTGCCAATGCCAGGTCTTGGGCCTCTTATTGATAGGTTTGGGGCATGGGGATGCCAGCTTCTGCTTGTTTGAGATATTTTAGGAGACTCTGAAGCCTGAGACAGGACAAGCTATTCATATGGAAAAGCTGCTGCAAACTGCTTGGGTGGGGCTGCAATTTGGATGGGATGAATTCTCAGGGAATCACTGGGGCAGAGCAAACTGTGTGAGCCACACTGATGGAACCTCAGACATGGCTTTGAGGCAGCCTTGTGATGGCGGAGGTCCCAGCACAGAAACAATGACTCCCTAGGAGCAGCCCTGTCTGGGAGAAAGCCACCCCAAGTTCCTGCCCTAAATGCCAGACAACCGAGTTCTTCCCTGTATGTCCCTGGATCCCCCAATTCCACCACCTACAGATGGAGCTCAGAGGAAGTTGGACCCTGTAGGTTCCTGTGCTGGCCCTTTAAGAGGAGCAGCCTGGGTCTCAAGCTGCCTCCATGTCACTCAGTGATATTTGTTTCTGGTTTTTACAACCTGAAGTTCTGAGGACTTCTGTTTCCAGTTCTGGAACCTTTGGGTTGGGGTCTTGTGTGGGGCTGGGAAACTTTGCTTCTCACATAAGACTCCCACAGCTGAGATATCCCCCCCTAATTACTCACACACCACATACGGGTGTATGACTAGCTCGTTCTCCACCTCCGCCCTTCCTACCAGCCTCCATGTGCTTTCTTCTTTACCTCCCTAGTTCAGAAGGATGGTTGTTCTCTATTTTAGTTGTACACTTCATGTGATTGTGGGAAGCAGTGAGAACATGCATTTACCCAGAAAGTATTCTCAAGGGTGAGGAGGCCCTGATTTTAAGTGGACGCCAACTGTGTGTCTGTGGTCACCATGTGGTCCTTAGCATATGAGAAGTGTCTGCACAAAGGGTAAGAAGTGAGGAGAAGTCCCAGCCTCTGAGGCTTCTTTTGAAAGGAGGTGCTGACTGTGCCCTCAGAGAACCAGGCCCTCCTTGGGGTCCTGGTCACAGTGTCCAGGGACCTCTTCTTCCACAGTAGGAGATGTGCTGCAGGAGGTGGTCAGGAAGTAGGATGTGGGAACAATCAGTGAATCCTTAGGGATCAAATCAATGTGCCTCTTCAGGGAGGGATATTGATATATAGATATAGATATAGATATAGATAGATATAGATATAGATATAGATATACTGGTAGATATAGATAGTTATATAGATATAGATATAGATATAGATATAGATATAGATGATATAGATATAGATATAGATATAGATATAGACATAGACATAGATATAGATATAGATACAGGTATAGATACAGGTATAGATATACTGGTAGATATAGATAGTTATATAGATATAGATCTTCCTTTTTTAAATGATCCTTTGAGGATATTTTATTGACTTTTAGAGGGAAAGGAAAGGTGACAGAGAGAAACATTGATGTGAGAAAAAAATATTGATCAGTTAGTTGCCTCGCATATATGATTCTACAAGGAATCCAACTTGAAACACTTTTATGTATTTATTTATTTATTAAAGTATTTTTCTTATTGATTTTAGAGAGGAAGGGAGAGGGAGATAGAGATAGAAACATCAATGATGACAGAGAATCATTGATTGGCTGCCTCCTGCATGCCCTTCACTGGGGATGTTTCCTGCATCCTGGGCATGTACCCTGTCTGGGAATGGAACAGTGACCTCCTGGTTTATAGCTCGATGTTCAACACCTGAGCCTCACTGGACAGGCACTTCCTGAACTTTTAGGATTCACAGAGCTCCCTGTGTACCTGGGCTCTGGTCAGTGGGACGGTGGCAACATTAAAGGTGACCAGGCACCAGCCCTCCTCTGTCTGTCCTCTGACCCCAGTGGCCATGGGCTTGTCCACCATGATGCCCTGCAGCTCACTGGCCCTCAGGAGATTCCCTCAGCACAGGTGTGAGCTATTGCAGGTGCTCTGAGGTCAGTGGCCAGCTGTGTCTCCACCTGTCAGAGATGGGGCCGCATGGCCTGACATCACACATGAGCACTGCACGTGGGCTCAGCAGGGTGGCTGAGGCTGGCTTCATGATCTCTGAGAATCCCTGGCCCTGGCATCTAAGTGAGGGACTGGCACAGGAGATGGGCATGAGGGGATAGTATGGGGGTGCATTTAAGGCAAAACCTACCATGCGGGAAGGAGAGGGCAGAGCGCAGCCACATGGGACGTCCTGTGCAGACTCACTGGGGTGAGAATGTGGGCAGCAGAGGACAGAGGGTGAGGATGGGATGGTGTCTGTGGAACCTGGAGGCACAGCAGAGGTGGGTGGGGACCAAGTCTCCTTCAGCAGGTTTTCAGAATCCAGGTGGTTTCTATAAGGGAAGTGGGACAGCTGTTGGGATGTGTCCCCTGGGACCAGGTTCTGAGACACATGGGGAACAGGGCCCAGCTGGGCTGTGACAGGCCCCATCACTGGGCCTCCTTCCTGCCTCCCTCCAAGACACCCTGGGAGCTGTGTCTCCCTCCCGACCACACCCAGGGGCAGCCGTTGTGGGGTCAGACCCTAAACCTCCAGGTGCAGCCAAGTCAATGAGAGGCAAATGGTTAACTGCCCACATGGGCTCCTCCCGGGGCAGAGTGAGGGGCTGATCACCCCTAGGTGAGGTTTGGGGCCTGGACTCCTCATTCCCTGCTCAGCACTGTGTGGAAGGTGGGGGTACTCGGTCTCAGTGAGGGGGACAGGAATCCCTACAATGTTTTCCTTGTCAACCCAGAGAGCAACCATCAGGGACATGGTGACAGAAAGGGCACAGATGAAAAGTGGACCAGATCAGAAAACACAAGTTACCTTCTACTTTTTTTGCCTGAAGAGAATCTAATTAAAGACTCAAGGAAGCAGGAACTTCCCCAGGGACAGCAGGAGGGAAGACAGCATTGAACCCTATAGGAAGCCTGCACAATCCCTCCAGGGACAGCTTCTGAGCTGGGATTTGAGCTTGCTGGTTCTGAGCGTCCCCTGCAGCCCAGCCCTGCTGCCTGCCTCAGGGAGGTTTGTGTCTGGGCTCACACTGACTTCCCCTCACTGTGAGTGTTTCACAGTAATATATGGCTGTGTCCTCGGCTCTCAGGCTGTTCATTTGTGCCGGGAGCCAGTCCATCCTTGCTCTTTCAAGTGACCTGGCATATATGGCATACTGTTCTTAATATGTTTGCTCACCTTCTTGGCACTGTGTTTTAACCAAGGTCACCTCTCCAAGAAAGGTTGTTTCCCCAGGTAGGGATTTTCCCCTGAAGTTAGGGAGGGAATAAAACCTCTTAACTAAGTGCCAGGCAGGTAATTAATCACTTTAACTACGAACAATCATGCTTAAGCTACATAATCTTTACTCCCTGGAATGGAGATAAGAAACGCCCTAACCTTTGGAATAGAGATTGATAGGATTAGAGTCAACTGGTATAAATACAGATGTAACAAGACAACAGGACTCAGAACTTAGATGAGGACCCGAGAGACAGAGAGAGTCAGAACCTAGAGAGGCAGACTGAGAGACAGACCCGAGACACAGAACTCAGAACCTACAGACAGAACTTAAGAGACAGAACTTAAGAGACAGAACTTAGGAGACAGAACTTACACGGAACTTAGAAGACAGAACCTGGCTGGAGATCCTAACCAGAACTTCGCTGGAGATCCTGACCAGAACTTGGCTAGAGGAACCTGGCTATGATGATCACCCAATGGCTGCCTCCGTGTCAAGAGAACCTGACTAGAACTTGGACAGAACCTGGCTGGAGAACCTAGCGAGGGAATATGGCTACAGAATCTGGCTACAGAATCTGGCTGGGAAACCTGGAGAACCTGGCTGGAGAAACTAGCAAGAGAACATGGACACAGAACTTGGCTGGAGATTGTGGCTAGAGATCCTGGCAAGGCTGCTGATCAACTACACGCTGTCTCCATGTCATTCCTTCTTCGCGGACTCCGTCTACACCTTTCAGGACCCCTGGACCCGCTGGGGCTGGACCCCAGCATATGGCGGCCAAACAGGGACCCTTAGGTAAGCACCCCGCACTCGGGACGGACCGGTCTCCACCGTAGGAAGAGGGTGGATAGTCTTCACCGACTCCGTCCACACCTTTGGGGACCCCTGGACCTTCTGGCACTGGACCCCAACATCTGGCGCCCGAACAGGGACCCTTAGGTAAGCACCCCGCACTCGGGACGGATCGGACTCCACCGTAGGAAGAGGGTGGATAGTCTTCGCCGACTCCATCCACACCTTTGGGAACCCCTGGAACAGGATTCCCCTAGGTAAGCCCCTCCATTGAGAACCCCCACATTCGGGACGGATAGGACTCCACCAGGGTGCTGCAAACCCCCCTATAGAGGATAAGTAGGGTAAGAAGGTGGATAGTACAGAACTTAGATTGAGAAGATGTGCCATACTGAGTCCAAAGAAAGAAGACTCTGTATTGATCTTTACATTAAGAAGATGTGCCATACTGAGTCTAAAGAAAAAAGACTCCGTATTGATCTTTTAACACATATGCTTGCTAGCAGAGGAGTTAAGGTTACTCCCAGTCAGATGGAACATTTTATACAAGAAATATGTCCATGCTTTTCTGAGGAAGGAAAGGTGCCAGAAAGGTAAATGTAGAGGCATGGGAGAAGGTAGGCCCAAGGAGCCTTATCCTTAATCCCACTGCAGCCTTTCCACCCCAGGAAAGTGCAGGATTGGCAAGCTTTACCTGAGGTGATAGATCAGGACTCAGGTAATAGCGGAAAGCGCCAATCCTACTCTTAAAATGGATACAAGAGAACATTTGAGGTTTTTCTTTTTAATGCCTGCTTTTAAAAAATAAAAAAGGGGGAATTTGCCGGGAGCCAGTCCATCCTTGCTCTTTCAAGGGACCTGGCATATATGGCATACTGTTCTTAATATGTTTGCTCACCTTCTTGGCACTGTGTTTTAACCAAGGTCACCTCTCCAAGAAAGGTTGTTTCCCCAGGTAGGGATTTTCCCCTGAAGTTAGGGAGGGAATAAAACCTCTTAACTAAGTGCCAGGCGGGTAATTAATCACTTTAACTACGAACAATCATGCTTAAGCTACATAATCTTTACTCCCTGGAATGGAGATAAGAAACGCCCTAACCTTTGGAATAGAGATTGATAGGATTAGAGTCAACTGGTATAAATACAGATGTAACAAGACAACAGGACTCAGAACTTAGATGAGGACCCGAGAGACAGAGAGAGTCAGAACCTAGAGAGGCAGACTGAGAGACAGACCCGAGACACAGAACTCAGAACCTACAGACAGAACTTAAGAGACAGAACTTAAGAGACAGAACTTAGGAGACAGAACTTACACGGAACTTAGAAGACAGAACCTGGCTGGAGATCCTAACCAGAACTTCGCTGGAGATCCTGACCAGAACTTGGCTAGAGGAACCTGGCTATGATGATCACCCGATGGCTGCCTCCGTGTCAAGAGAACCTGACTAGAACTTGGACAGAACCTGGCTGGAGACCCTAGCGAAGGAACATGGCTACAGAACCTGGCTGGAGATCCTGACAAGAGAACCCAACTATGCTGATGAACTGAACACTGCCTCTGTGCCATTCATTCCTTCTTCGCCGACTCCGTCCACACCTTTGGGGACCCCTGGACCCACTGGGGCTGGACCCCAGCACATTTGTAGATACAGCATCTTTTTGGCGTTGTCTCTGGAGATGGTGAATCGTCCCTTCACAGCATTGGCATAGTTTGTGTTACTTCCATCAGGATTAATGTATGAGACCCACTCCAGCCCCTTCCCTGGAGCCTGGCGAACCCAGCTCATCCAGGAGCTACTGAAGGTGAATCCAGAGGCTGCACAGGAGAGTCTCAGAGATCCTCCAGGCGGCACCAAGCCTCCCCCAGACTCCACCAGCTGCACCTCACACTGGACACCTGCAAACACAGAGACACAAGGTGGACTGAGAATCACATGGAAGCAACAACAGGCACAGACACAGGTCTCAGCGCTCCCCTCTCCTGAGAATGACCTTGAAAAATGATCAGGAGGAAAACTCAGCTTGGCACCAAGTCCATGGTGGAGCCGCTGGGGTCCTGTCTCAGGCACTTGGGTTCTGGGTGTCTCCCCAACATGCCTGGCAAGGGCCCTCTTTTATGAGCAGGAGGAAAGCTCCATTTGCATGGGGTCTGGGTATAAGGGTGCCCCTAGAGGGACATGGATGGGGCTTCCTTTCGCTCTCCTTCACCCACCATTGGCCATGATGCTTTTCTGGGGTTTGGGAATAAGAATTTGCGTTGGAATGATGCTTTTATTTTGGGATGAAAATATTCTCCTGGATATTTTCCTCAATCAATCTTCCACAAAACTCGAAAGTGTACAAGTGATGAGGCAGGAGAGGCTGGGGTGTAGGCTGTGGCCACAGCCTCCGTCTCAAAATTGCTGTCCCTGTCACAAGCATGCAACTGCCTTATGAAACCACAGATTTCACCCGACTTCCCTGCTGCTCTTGTGCAAAAGGCCTGTTTCCCAGCCTCTCAAATGGGGAGAGTTTACATCTATTAAGAATGGAGCCCGGGCTGGTGTCGTTCAGTGGTTAGAACTCCGGCTAACACACCTAAGGGTGGGAACTCTTTAGATCTCATCCTGTTGAGGTGGCAGGTTTTTAATAATTGTGTGCACTTTCTTCTACACATGGGGAGAAACATGCATGCAGGTGTGTTGTAAGTGAAGAAAGGATAATGTGTTGATGTAAGAAATGTGCAAACATGGAGACAATGTTTTATAAGATTTTATCGCAGCCAAACTGATGACAACTGTTGGGAGCAAGACCTCAAATGCTCCAAAGAACAACCATTTGCAGCTGTGTTTGTGCATTTGAAGTTAAGGAGGGAAGGTGAGGAAGATGACATGGAGCTGGGAGGGAGCAAAGCGGGGACTGGGTGACAGGACAGTTACAAGGAGGTGTTCTCCTGATGGTGGTCATGCTGATGTCACAGGTGTGTCAACCCAGATGCACAGGGGTAATGGACGGGGTTGCTCAAGGCCTGTTCCTAAAGAAGTCATTGGCCTGGGGTGGGCTCACCCACCACAGCTGCCCCTGTATGAATGTGTGATCAGAGCCTCCTGGGAGGTTCCTTTCAGTCCCTGAGTTTTGTCAAATTTACCACAGAGCCACCCTTTTTGTTCACAAATATAATCCCTAAAATGAGATACAGAAAAGGGCTTTCTGTGAGCTCTGTTGCTTAGCCTTGGAGCAAAACTAATTTAAGAGGGAGCAGGAAATGTTATCTTTGCTCAACACTCCACCTGCTCCAGGTCCTGGCCCTTTGCTGGTCCTCAGCACCCCCTGGTGTCCTGAGCACGCACTGTAGCCCAGCCCTGCTGCCTCTCTCAGGGAGGTTTGTGTCTGGGCTCACACTGACTTCCCCTCACAGTGTGTCTGTTGTACAGTAATACACGGCCGTGTCCTGGGCTCTCAGGCTGTTCATTTGCATATACAGTGTGTTCTTGGCATTGTCTCTGGAGGTGATGAATTGACCCTTCACAGAGGTGGCGTAGTATGCAGCGCCACCACCACCATTAATGTATGAGACCCACTCTAATTCCTTCCCTGGAGCCTGGCGGACCCCGTTCATTTCATAGTCATTGAAGGTGAATCCAGAGGCTGCACAGGAGAGTCTCAGAGACCCCCCCCCCCAAGGCTGCACCAAGTCTCCCCCAGACTCCACCAGCTTCACCTTACACTGGACACCTGCAAACACAGAAATGTCCTAGTTAGGAAACTCTCACACATCCACTGTTTCTCTCACTCATGCCCACTCACAATACTCAGTGTTTCTCCTCTATAAATTACCTCTCAAAATAGCAACAAGGAAAACCCAGCTGAGCCCCAACCCCATGGTGAGTGGTTCAGTCCAGATAAGGGAATGGGAACACATGGGGATCCCGGGGCTGGGCTCCTGCCCCAGAGCTGCAGGGTCAGGGCTGGGCTGGTTTGTATAAGCAGCAGGAGGGGCCCTATTTGCATGTCCTCCTGCTATATAGGGAGCTCTGGGGTTGGAGACCTACAGGGAGAACAGTGCCTTCGTTCAGGTGAGAGTGTTCTAGGGGAGGATTTTGGTTGTGATAACATTTCAATAACTGAATACTAAATCCTAAGAAATATAGAGCTTTACCAAGTAACCACGTATTAACAGTGAAGCCAAGATCTGGCCTATGTCCTCCCCTGTGGACCCCACTGCTGCAGGAGACCTGTACAAAGACCCTGAAGAGAAAATTTTCATAAAAACAAAGAGAAGATTTAAAATGATAGATGCCTTTGACAGTCACCAGTAATGACAATCAAGGGAAATCAAATCTCACAACCATGTTCAGGAGACAGGAAGTTCCCTCTTACACTATTTTCCCTAAAGAGTGATCAGAGGATAAACTAAGACCAGAGTGTGAGCCCAGAGCCTGTGGACCAAGTGTTGGGGGGAGAGAGGAGCATCTGTGTGGGTCCCTGGGAACCAGAAGCATGAACTATAGAGACACAGACAGAGCTCCTGGTCCTCTCTCTTCAGGGGAGTTTGGTGCTGGACATGTAGCAGCTGCACTGCCCTCATTTCTGTTTCATCTTCTAGAGTCACTTGTGAGACCTGTTTCTATCATTGGTGATATATGTGAAACTCAGTCAGAACTAGGATTTGGTAGTGAAGATGCAGGTAAAGAGTAGCGGGTAATTAAGTTTAGGTTATGAAAATCTTGTGATTGGAAACCTGATGTCTGAATGTGCCCCTTGGGACCAATGTGACCATGTTCTCACATGATGGAGTCAACTGGAACCTGCACCTGACTCAGTGCCTCACTGCGGGGAAAGTTACCTGGGAACATGACAGGGGATTAACCAAGACCGAGGACACACACGTCCAGGGTTCTTGCTTCATTAGGTTGTCATCTCCTTGTTGTTTAGCCACTTCAAGTTTTATTCCCTCACTTTCTCTGAAACAGCCCCACATATTTCCTAGAGTCATGAAGACACTTTGTTGAGAATGTGCAGGGCCACAAGCTATTTTTGTGTTGGTTTTGTATATTATATCTTTCCTGAGCTCACTTTCTAGTTCCATCAGTTTTCTTGTGAAGTCTTCAGGGTTTTCTATTTATAAGATCATGTCAGATCCATGGAGTTGAAGA
Organism: Myotis pilosus; assembly: GCA_036010255.1. Lineage (NCBI taxonomy): Eukaryota > Metazoa > Chordata > Mammalia > Chiroptera > Vespertilionidae > Myotis > Myotis pilosus. The sequence continues at coordinate 15,528,889 of JASKON010000027.1, forward strand.
GAGATATTTGATGGGCTTCTTTCTGATTTAGGACTTTTTATTTCTTTTTCTTGCCAAATTATTCTGACAATAACTTCCAGTTTTGTTCAATAGAAGTAGTCACTGGGGTGCCTTGGTCTTGTTCCTGATGTTAGAAAAATCACATTGATGCTGGGAAATTTGTGACTCTGTCTACAACTTCCTGGGCAAACTCTTCCTTTATGCAAGCCCACGGCCTATTGCAGAGACCCCAAACTAGTTACATCAGAAGTAGTCATGGCTTTAAATGGAGAAAAGACAAAAAAATAAAAGTAGAATCATTCACATGTTGAAATGATGATGGAAGGAGATTGACCTGTCTTCTCAGTCTAGTGTTTTCAGTGATGTCATGTTCAGAGGGAGGTTAGTGAAGAGAATTCCTATCATACTAGTGGCCCAGTGCACAAAATTTGTGCATGGGGGTGGGGGTCTCTCAGCCCGGCCTGTACCCTCTCACAATCCAGGACCACTGGTTCCTAACTGCTTGCCTGCCTTATCGCCCCTAACCACTTTGCCTGCCTGTCTGATGTCCCTAACTGCTCACTTGCCTGCCTGATCACTACTAACCACTCTGCCTGTCTGCCTGATGCCCCTAACTGCTAACCTGCCTGCCTAATTGTCCCTAACCACCTCTGCCTCAGCCCCCGCCACCGTGGCTTTACATGGAAGGATGTCTGGACATCCAAAAGGTTGTTCAGCTGTCCCATCTAATTAGCATATTATGCTTTTATTATTATAGATAAATTCTAAGAAGAAAGGAAACATCAACCCTGAGAGGAACCCCTCATTTCTAACCTCCATCTGCCCTTCCCATGGAGGGTCACTGTGGTCAGAGATTGCTGGGCTCTCCCACAAACATATAATGAACTTAATGTATTATGTGTACATTCTACAATCAGACATATGATTTGGAAATACATTCTTTATGTTGCTGCTTGTCTTTTCATTTGCACAATGGAATCTTCGATGGGACTCATGTTTTTAAATTTAACCAAGGCTAATTTAACAATATTTTCCTTATTGGGACCTGTTTGGGTTGATTTTACAAAGAAATCCCCAGAAAAGTCTGAGCCTCCACTATCCATGTGGATTGGCTACAGCATCCACAGGGACCAGAGCAGATTCTGGTACCAGAGGGGAGTGCTGCTGGGAAACTGCCCATAAATCTGCATGTGACTGTGGAACTGGGTGAGGGGAGGAAACTGGATTTTTGTGTCACATGACAGAAATGTGCCTGATGCTCAAGCAGAGAGTTACTGGACATGTGGGTTTAAAGCATCTTCCTGTGAAGACCCAGAAGGAAGTGCAGGACATGATAGAGACAGATTGTATCATCATAGGAAATACCTGAATAATGATGAACAATAGCTTGTGAGAAATAGAAACATTAAGGATCATGAAGGCAGGGACAAAGAGAAATAAGGAACGTGTTACTGCAAACCATTGGGAAGAAGATCCCTGTTTCCTACACGCACATTCTCACAGTGTCTCTGTTCTAGAAGGTGACACCTTCCCAGGTCCAGGGGATTCGCAATTGGACACCTTTGGGGTCATTACTGATCTAGTCTCAACATTAATCACCCAAACTGCATTTTTATTGAGTCTCAATTTATGAAATCACTCAACACTGACAGGGAAGATTGGACACCCCTCACTGGAGGAGCCATGGTGATGGTATGTCTGTATGAGGAGTCTTCATTTCATTGGACTAGGGCCCCTGTCTCAGTCCTTCATCCTCCTCCTCTTCTTTCTCCTTCTCATTTGCTTACTTATCCTATCTAATAATAGACAAACATGGTAATTGACCATACCTTTGCTACGTTTCCCAAGGCTAATCAGGGCGATATGCAAATTAACTGCCAACAAAGATGATGGTAATTTGCATATATAATCACAATGCTGGGAGGCGAAAGGGGAAGGATGGAAGAAGCTGCCTGCCGCTGATGGTGATTGGAAACCCAGGCAGCAGGCAAGAGCCTGGTGGCGGGGCAAAGGTGGCCCTGGGTGCCACTTTTGTCCTGCCCTCCGGCCCGTGATCGGAGACAAAGGCCGCCTTTGCCCGCCCCTTGGGCAGTGATTGGAGAAGCCTGGTGGGGCAGGGAAGAGGCAGTCGCCAGGAGCTGCCTCTTCCCTGACTTCCCCCCCTCAGCCGGTGATTGGTGATCAGAGAAGTACCTATATTTTTTTTTTCAAAGTACCTGTATTTTTAATAATTTCTTGACATGGTAAAAGAATTTTACATTACAATCCAAGTGTGGTGGGGCGAGGAGAAGGAGCAGCAGAACAATCCAACAAACAAAAAGGGAAACAGAAATGCATGGAGGAAGGGATTTGAAGGGTGGGTATGGGCATTGCCCAACTAAAATGCAATTGGTTTTTACTGAGTACTATTCATGGGAAGACAGCATCCTGACTCTGTCTCTATATAGCATATTGGGAGTAAAAATGATGCATCCAGGTGGAAATATGATTAGCGGTTGGAAGACAGACAGGGAAAGAGGTCAGAAATAGACACTGAGAGAGTCACTGGCTTGCTGGCTGCAAATACTGACTCTCCAGTAGTGATAGAATAAAAAAGTGGGGGATATCTCTGGAAGATTCAAGAGATAGGGGGCAACTCTTCTATGATTTTGACTTGCCCAGTATATTTCCACATACACACATGTACATGCCTATGTTTGCATGCACACCCATATACACATAAATGACTGCCCTCCCTGGAAGCTCAGAAGAAGAAGCCACCAGAAGAAGAAGCCGCCCACCTTTGGTCCAGGTGCCAGCACCTGTGGCTGGCTGCAGCCCAGGAGATGGACAAGCCACCTGCCCGAGGTCCCAGGCTGCAGCCACCCCGAGAAACTGCCAGCCCTGTGGTCCAGAGCACCAGTGCCTGTGGCCATGGAAATAGTTTCCCTCTTCTCCTACTGCAGTCATTACTTCAATATTCCCCTTCTGAATTTCTCTCCTGTGCTGCAACCCAACTCCACTTTTCATCGGAAGGATATGGAACAGAGAGAGCAGTGTTAACAGCTTACATTTTTAAGCCAGTAAGGTTGGTACTTAAACATATGAATGGAAAACTAGAGTCCTCCTTAAGGTCACAAAGGCTACAAAGGACAGGGACAGCATATGACCTATTATATCCAGCAATCCATACGAGGACTGAAAACTTTGCAATGATGACAATTAGTGAAGATATGAATCAACTAAAATAGTTGACAGGGACAATTCTTCCATCTTTGAAAATATCTACATCAAATCTGTTTAAATAGATTTTCATCTTTCATAATATAACGCATTCTGACAAGACCACCACCACCAATGTGGTCAATGTTGTGCCGATAAATGTTTAATAACTGAGGAACCCTCCCTCCTGAGTGCACAAATTTTTGTGTACCAGGCTACTAGTAATCAATAATTCTTCTACTCATTTTATGTAGATACTAGAGGCCCAGTGTCCCTCAGCCTGGCCTCCACTCTCTCCAATTTTGGACCCCTCGGAGGATCTCCAACTGCTGGTTTAGGCCTGATTCTGCAGCCAGCAGTCAGACATTCCTCTCACCATATGGGACCGCTGGCTCCTAACAACTCACCAGCCTGCCTGCCTTATCACTCTGAACCTCCTCTCCCTGCCTACCTGATCACCCCTAACGACTTGCCTGCCTACCTGATCACTCCTAACCACTTGTCTGCCTACCTGATCACACCTAACCACAGGTCTGTCTATTTGATCACCTCTAACCACTCTGCCTGCATGCCTGCCTGATTGGCTCAGCCACTTGCTGGTGGGCAGGGACACCCCGGTGAGAGGCTGTGGTGGTTCTGGACTAATGGTCATTATGGTCATGACATTTTACTGTCTGTGGACTTTTATTATATAGGATCATTGTTCTTCACACATAATGCCCCCCTATCTCGTTTTTGCTCATATTTATGGTTATTAAGTGGGATTGGAAGTCACACTTTATATTTCTTTACATTTGACTGCTGACAATTGATGGCTGCAACCTACCACTTCTCCGTAAGCTCCACAGGGGACTCTATAATAGGAAAGGTTTGTTCTCCTCTTCATTTGTCACCAAGAGGTTGGAACCACACAAGGAAGCAGAACTCTGCCCACTGGCCCCCCCACCTCACAGAAGATAAAAGCCTCCTTTCCTGCCTCTATCCAAGCACCTTTGGCTTCCTGGAGGGTCTTTCTTGTGCCACCCAGAGATTTCAACTATGAGCACAATGATCACTCCATCTCCTTTGGTGTGTGTGTTTGTCGTCATCCTGGTCATCTGTACAAGCTGCTATGGGTCCCCTGCTTCTGCCTGATGTCACCTACTCTTGGTGCTATGAGCATGACTATTAGTCAGTGACTCACAACCATGGTCCTTCTTCTCTAGCTTTGGGGTCACATGACTGTGGTGCCCACTGTCTAGCACACACGTGTCCTGCTGCTGCCTGACTGGGGCCCTGAGCTGTGTGGGGCTGTGTTGCACTGTTGAGTCAACAGAACCTCTGGTTGAACTTAGGAGCAGAATTTTTAATCATTAATTGGTAATTGACACAGAGTGTTTGAAAAATAAATCTCTGCAGCTTGTCCACGTGAGAAAGTTGTCTCTGTTTACAACAGACTTTCTAACTCACAAACGTCAGAGGTAAGTGCAGAGTCAGGAATCCAGATGTTTTCTGAGGGAAACTGTGACATGAAGGAGAAACCACACAGGAAAACAGACCAAGCCTCCAACTGCACCTGCTGCTGGGATGGTCATTGTTTTCAGGGACCCTGAGGTCCCCTTGTGGTCACAGCCTCTGCTGCAGGGAAGTTTGTGTCTGGGCTCACACTGACTTCCCCTCACTGTGTCTGTTGCACAGTAATACATGGCTGTGTCCTCGGCTCTCGGGCTGTTCATTTGCAGATACAGCATGTTCTTGGCATTGTCTCTGGAGATGGTGAATCGGCCCTTCACAGAGTTGGCATAGTTTGTGGTACTTCCATCAGGATTCATTCAACATAACCACTCCAGCCCCTTCCCTGGAGCCTGGCGGACCCAACCCATCCAGTAGCTACTGAAGGTGAATCCAGAGGCTGCACAGGAGAGTCTCAGAGACCCCCCAGGCTGCACCAAACCTCCCCCAGACTCCACCAGCTGCACCTCACACTGGACACCTGCAAACACAAAGACATCCTGGTCACAAAATGCTGATCTGTATACTGTTTATCTCACCCCTGCCCACTCACATACTCAGTGTCTCTAGTTCTCCATAAATCACCTCTCAAATAAGCCATAAGGAAAATCCAGCTGAGCTTGAACCCCATGGTGAGTGGTCTGTGTTCAGTCCTGATCAGGGGATGGGAACACCTGGGGATCCTGAGTCTGGGCTCCTGTCCCAGAGCTGCAGGGTCAGAGCTGGGCTGGTTTTTATGAGTAGAGGAGTACCTATTTGCATGTCCTCCTGCTATATAGGGAGATCTGGCGTTGGATTACAACATAAAGTACATGGTCCCAGAGTGTGACATGTTCAAGGGGGTTTTCTGTGAAGAATTACTCCTTACACCTGGGCTGTGCTCTCCCCAGTGGACACAATTGCTCCAGGAGACCTGTACAAAGACCCAGGAAAGAAAATTGTCATAAAAAGAAAAAGAAGAGGTTTAAACTTAGAGATGCCTTTGACAGTCACCAGTAATAACAACCAAGAGAAAGTCACCCTCACAACCAGAAAAAGAAGTAAAAGTCAGGAGACGGGAAATTCCATCTGACACTATTTCCTCTACAAAGTGCTCAGAGGATAAACTAAGACCAGAGTGTGAGCCTAGAGCCAGTGGATCAAGTGTTGGGGAGAGAGGAGAGTCTGTGTGGGTCCCTGGGAACCAGAAGCATGAACTATAGAGACACAGACAGAGCTCCCAGGTCTTATTCCTTCAGGGTAGTTTGGTGCTGGATGTGTAGCAGCAGCACTGCCTCCTTTGTTGTGTTTATTCTCTAGACTCTGTTGGAAAACCAGTTTCATACATTAGGATACAGAACACTTTTTTTAAAAAAAGATGCATACATTTGTTAAAGCTTTGAAGACATTTAACAATTTATTACAGTCAGAAACACAAATTCTTAATATTCATTCTAGAAACACAAGAATTCAATTTCAAAGACTTTAGAAAGAATTCCTGATGAAGATGTTACTATTACATTCTTTGTTAGACTGGTACTTGGAGCATGTTGAATATCATTTCACCATTTCACCCCCAACCCAGTGCTGGGATAAATTGGCCAGCAATAGCACATGAAATTGTGGATAGATGAGATTCTCATATTCGTATTTATCTAAGTGAAGTATATAGCACCAGGTTTCCCATTTAATGAAATGCAGTTCCTTTTACAATTCTTTGGAGCAATAAGCCTTTAGATTCTCTTTTTCCCCATTCAGAGAAGAGCCACTCAAGTGTCTTTGTCCTACTTGTCAGGAGTTAAAGCACTGGCTGAATTATCACCACAGGAATCCTGATAAGGTGCAGGTAAAAATTCTCAGAAGGTACTTTGTTCTCTCACATCTCAGATTCACTTGGCTGGTCATAGGCAGGCAGGTAAAATGGGTTAAACATTTTGCAACTCAATTTCTGCACAAAGAGGCTATGATTGTTAGTGTAAGGCATGATTGAAGAAACAGAACCAGCACGTTGCTCCAACATGATCATGTATCTCTGTAGTGGCAAAAACCATCCCAGCTGCTGTGCGCCTCCAGCCAGGTGCGGTGCTGCCCCACGAGACAAGCGCACAGCAAGGTCACCAGGCTCTGGCAGTCCAGGTCAACCCTGGCATCCCACTTCTTCAGTGCCCACTTGTGGCTTGCTGGCGTTCTCTCCAGCAGGAACCCCGTGAAAGTCAGGAGTGCCACCACCCAGCCCCAGTTGGGGCCTCGGGGGGTGTCAAAATATGTTCTGCATCATGTTAGCCACCATCTCCATGCAGTTACCCCAACATTGGCGGTAGCAGATCCAAGAGAGCTGGTAATGCTCCTGTGAAAGGGAGGCGAATTAGTGCATCACAGCAGCCTCAAGTGAGGATGGCAGGAGTGGGGAGCTGCTGGGCCTCCTGGTGTAGTACTCCAGGTAGTCCATTAGCAGCTGGAGGGTGAGCAACTTCGACTGGTCCTCCATGGCCTGGCGTCAGCCAGGTTCCTGGCCCCGCCAGCTTTGTAGGCCTCTCTGCGCCTCTGTTCTGGGACAGGCTGTCGCAGGATATAGAACACTTTTAAGCATAACCAGGTCTATTTGGGTGGAGTTGCCATTAATGATTTAGGAGTAATTAACTTTACATCATGGAAATGTTGTGATTGGAAACCTGATTGTAAGGACAGAAAAAAAGGCCCTTCTTTTGCTTTTCTGTGGCCACCACAATGTATGAGAAGCACCTGATAACAAAACCCCAAATTGTTAGCTTTTTTGATTCAAATAGCCCCTCTGTTCAAACTGAGGGAGAAGATAGCTACTCTCAAGGCTGCATTGTTGCATTTCCCCCCTCCCTGCTGTTTTCAGAACTCAGGGATAATTCACACCAATGAGTTGTTTCTTTCTGATTTAGACATTTTACATTTCCTTTTCTTTCTAATTATTCTGACAAGGACTTCTAGTTTTGATGAATAGAAGTAGTCACAGGGGAGCCCTTGTCTTGGTCCTGATGTAAGAATAATATGTTAGAAATTTTCTCTGTGTAACATGATGTCACTTGTTGACTTCTCAAATCTGGCCTTTAGTATATTGAGGTCCATCACTACTCCACCTAATCTCCCAATAATTTAAATTCTGAAGCTATTTTCAATTTTAAAGGTTTCATTCTATATATATTCATATGATGTACTAGAGGCCTGGTGCAGGAAATAGTGCACAGGTGGGGTTCCTCCGCCTGGCCAGCCATATGGGCTGATCAGGACCATCTCACCCAGTCCAGATGGGGGCTGATCAGGGCTGGTGGCCTGAGAGGGACTGCAGGAGGGTTCCAGGGTGTGTCTTGCTCAGTTTCAATCGACCAGACCCCAGCAGCAAGCTAATCTACCAGTCAGAGCATCTGCCCCCTGGTGTTCAGAGCACATCATAGTGACCAGTTGGTCAACCAAGAGGTGACCACTTGGTCAGACATAGTGACCACTTGGTCAGACACTTAGCATATTAGGCTTTTATATATATAGATTGTAACTCATGGTGCAGAATGCTCAGCAGACTTTCCCTCTGGCACCTGGCCCCTTGTCCTTCCCAAGCTCTGATCACCTCTTCAGCTGACACAGGAAGTAAATTACAAAGTGTGCATGGAAAACCTTTGCAGGCTCCATGGGTGTGTCTTTACTTTGCTCCAGTTCAGCTTACCCCAACATAAGGAGAGATATACTCATTATCAGGTAACATCATTGTGGTAAGACCCCTGCTCAGCTTACTGCAGCAGTTTTAAATAGGCCATGGGTCACCCTTGATGATTTTGCTCAGTGGTTAGAACCATGGCTTGAAGGCTGAAAAGTCCTGGGTTTGATTCCTGTCAAGGGCACATTCCTGGGTTTGCGGGCTCAATCCCCAGTAGCGGGTGTGCGGGAGGCAACAGATCGAGTCTCTCTCATCATTGATGTTTCTATCTCTCTCTCTCTCTCCCTCTGCCTTTCTTTCTGAAATCAATAAAAACGTATTAACAAAAATAAAAATAAATAGGCCTTGAATCAAATGTCTCTGCTCTCCATCCATCCAGTCCCCGCACACCCTCTTTTGTCTTTGCCCTGCCCCCCCCCCCCCCCGCCACCACATATACACACACTCTGCTGGGGTCTGTAAAATGGGGTCAAGATTTTTACTTCAACCAAGGGTGACGCTTCCTCACAGCCCTCCTTCCCCGCCCATCTCTGTCCCCAGTCCTGTGAGGTCTCTCCCTGCCTCCCCTCCATCTAACTTGGTGGGCCCTGCTCTGCCCCCTCCTCCTGTGACCTTCTGTCTTCAGAAGGATGTGGGGGCTCCATGTGTTTGGTGCACTGAGCTGACAGCTCTTCCAGGAATCAATGTGGACTCAGAGAGGATGGGTGAGATCCGCCAGCCCTGACTGTGCTCAGGCCTTTCAGCAGCTAGAGGGCCCTGTGATCTCCCTGGAACCAGGATGGGGAGAGTACACAGAGAGTCAGACACGGAGGCTAGCTGTAACCTCTGAGGGATGGAGGAGGAGCTGTGGACACAGCCCAATCCTAGCAACTCATCTGTGAAGTTCACACTCATCAGTGAAACATTTAAAAGACAGTGAAAAAAATCAGTTTTAGAATTTGTGAAGGAGCCTTGGTGAAGGAGAAGTTCCCTTCACTGCCAATATGACACGTGCAATGGACAATGTCCTTTCTTCCTTTGTTGTCTGCAGTGAGACTATGAAAAGGAAGAATCATCCCTGGATGCAGAGCTTGAGAGTAAATCCCTGAGCACAACAGGAAGCCCCTTAAATTCCAACCTCCCTCTACCCCTGCTCCTGAGGCTGCTCTCTGTGCTGGTGCCTCCCGCAGGGAGGTTTGTGTCTAGGCTCCCACTGACTTCCCCTCACTGTGTCTTGCACAATAATACACAGCAAAATTCTCAGTGGACACAGAGCTCAGCTGCAGAAAGAACTGGTTTCTGGCTGTGTCGGCAGTGATGGAGATGCGGCCCTGAAAAGCCATGTTGTACCTTATGTTCCCTGTCCAGTACCCCATCCATTGCAACCTTTCCCCGGGGGCTGGTGGATCCAGTTGCAGAAGTAACTGCTGATGACTGAGCTCCCGGACATAGTGCAGGTGAGGGAGAGGGTCTGGGAGGGCTTCACCAGTCCTGGGCCAGACTCCTGCAGCTACACCTGGGACAGGACACCTGAGGATGAGGATCATCAGTCCTGTCAGTCACCTGCAGTCACAGCCATCCCATGACCCCTGTCTGTCCTCTGAGATCTTCAATTTTTATGGGTGTCACCAGGCACAGGAGAAGACCCAACAGTGTCATCTTCTTCTAGACCACAGCTCTGTCTTCCCAGAGACCTCTTTTCTGTGTGAGGAGAGAGCTGTGAGCCTGAGCAAGCCAGGAGAGGATTTACTTAGGAGCTCAAGTAGTAATTTGCATGTGGGGCAGTCTTTTCTGTAAGCATAGGGCTTGCGGTCAGGTCGCCCTGGTCATTCTAGAGCCCTATTTGGGCATCTCTTCCCTTGACCTCAATCAGCATGTAAGTCAGGGACAGGGGACCACCTGGGTCATGAAACATATTGTAATTAGGTCAAAGGATAGCCAAAACTTTCTGAGCATAAGAAGAAATGGTGGACTAGGTGAGTAGGTTACACTTTAACTTTTCGTGCATCTTTCAAACAAGTGTAAATGGAATTAGGATTTGTTCAGACCATTTCTGAATCTCAAAACCTGAGTGTATCCACAATTTAAAAATTTTTGAATCTACTTTTATACAAATATTTTCTACCATTATTCATGCACACAACTCGGAATCATTCATATGTTGAAATGATGGTGGAAGGAGATTGAACAGTTTTATCAGTCTAGTATTATCAGTCCTGCTGTCTCCCTCAGGGAGGTTTGCATCTGGGTTCACAATGACTTACTGTCATCGAAAGAGCTCTATGGTCCTATTCCTTTAGGGGGCTTGGTGCTGGATGTGTAGCAGCTTCACTGCCTCCTTTGCTGTGTTGATTCTGTAGCCTTGGTTGTAGATTCCGTTTCATACCTTGGGATATAGAAGAATCTCCGTTTTTACAAGGTGTGCTTAGGGGAAGATGTGGATAGTGATTTAGGAATAATTCAGTTTAGGTAAGATAGATGTTGTTCTTGGAAAGCAAATGTCTGCAATTGACACTTGGGACCACTGTCACCATGTCTCCACATGATGGGTGTTAACTGGATCTTGCACCTGACTGTATGCCACATGGAGGAAAGCTACCTAGGAACATAAATGGGGATTAACCAAGACTGAGGACACATACGTCCAGGGTTCTTGTTTCATTAGGTTGTCATCTCCTTGTTGTTTATCCACTTCAAGTTCTCTTTCCTCACTTTCCTGAGAAACAGCCCCACATATTTCCTAGAGTCATGAAGACACTTTATTGAGAGTGGTTAGGGGCACAAGTCATTTTTGTGTTCGTTTTGTACCTTATATTCCTAAGATTACTTTTTAGTTTCATCAGTTTTCTAGTGCAGTTTTTAGGGTTTCCTATGCACAAGATCATATCATCTGCATAGAGATAAGGTGAAACATTTTAACTTGTTTTATCTTATATATTTTTATTGCCTAATTTTTTGACAAGCACTTCTGGTTTTTAGAATAGAATTAGTCACAGTGGATACGCCTGTTTGTCCTGATATTAGAAGAATAACATTAAATTTTTCTCAGTTTAGTATTGTGTTTCTTGTTGAATTTTTTTAATGTGGCCTTTGTTATGTTGCAGTACATACCTTGTATTGCTAAATTATTTACACTTTAGTCATGAAATTATTCTAGATATTTAAAATATTTTTCTTTTTTATATCTGTTTATATGATGTTATATAGGTATATATTTGTCCTTCATTCTGTGAATGAGTTGTAGCACATTGACTGGTTTTCATATGTTGAACTATCCTTGCATTCTAAGACTATATCCCACTTGATCATGGTAAATGATCCTTTCAATGTGCTGTTAAATTTCCTAGTATGTTGTTGACATTGGACCTGGGTTAGTGGACGATGCTAGACTTGTTTTCAGTCACATGACAAAATATGCCTTATTTTCAGGAACAGAGTTACTAGACATGGGGTTTAAAACCTCTTCCACTAAAGCCCTAAAACAGCAGTTCTCAACCTGTGGGTTGCGACCCCTTTGGCTGTCGAACGACCCTTTCACAGGGGTTGCCTAAGACCATCCTGCATATCAGATATTTACAATGCTATTCATAACAGTAGTAACATTACAGTTATGAAGTAGCAACGAAAATAATTTTATGGTTGGGTCACAACATGAGGAGCTGTATTTAAAGGGCCAGAATATTGAGAACCACTGCCCTAAAAGGATATACAGGGAATGATAGTGACAGCTTACATCATTGTAGAGAATCCTTTATAATAAAAGCCCAGCAACCAAATGGCAGAACAATCAGAATGACCAGTCTACCAGTCGCTATGAGGCACACTCACCACCAGGTGGCAGACACGCAATGCTGGAGTTGCCCCCTGATTGTCAGTGCACTCCCACAGCAGGAGCAGGTCCACAGCTGCTCGGCTGACCAGGATGGGCTGTTCACCCAGGCCATGCCTGCACCAGTGCACAAATCCCATGAACCAGGCCTCTAGTACATGAATCGTTATGAACAGCAGTTTTTTAGAAATAGAAATGTTAAAGATCATGCAGGTATGGATCTAGAGAAATAAGGAACATGTCATTTTCAACTGGTACAAAGGGGCCTCCTTGTTTCTGACATGTACATTATCACAGTATCTCTGTTCTAGAAGGTAACACCTTCTCAGGTCCAGTGGATTAGGATTTGGACACCTTTTGGCCATTACTCACATGGTCTCAACATGGATCAGTGTAGCTGCATAATTCATTGGGGCTCCCATTATAAAATTTGTCAACACATTAAGGGAAGAGTGGGCACTCTCTATTGGAGGAGCCATGGTGATTGTGGGTTAGTAGGAGGAACAACCATTTAATTGGAGTAGGGCCCATCTTTCAGTCCATCATGGTCATCATCACCATTATCATCTTCATCACCATTTGCTTACTTTAACCATCCCTCTCATTTTCTGTGAGACATGGTGGTTGTCCACACATAATGAGTTTTTATAGGAAAAGAAATCAGGCATATCCTCTTCAGATACCATTGGGGGATTGAGTCCCCAAGATCTCAACTGTAAGTTGCTATAAGGCAATGACCTTGGACAAAGTACAGAATCCCACCAAGATATTGGACCAAGATTCCTTTCCAATAATATTGTCACCATCACCATCACCATCACCATCACCACTACCACCATCATCATAATTGTCACCACCAGCACCATCAGCAGCAGCACCATCATTGTCATCATTTGTTTACTTATATTTAGTATTATCATTTTATGCAGACATTAGTTTTATGGACCCTTTGTTTCCTAAACATATGGACCCTTTGTTTCCTAAAGTTTCATAGATGTAAGTAAGTGGGTAGCCATATTGTATATCTTTTTCATTTGACTTCTGAAAACTGGTGGTCATTACTGCCTCTTATCCATCTGCCCCACATGGGATATTGGATAAGAAATCATGCTTTTGTCTTTAGATGTCATTGTGAAATTGAAACCACACAAGCCCTGGGAGGAGAATTCCTCCCTTTCCCCACTACCTCACCAAAATAAACACTCCATGCCAGTCCCCTTTCCTGGATCCATGAAATCACCTCTATCTTACTGAATGACCTTTCCTGCGATTCCCAGATATTTCAACCATGTACATAATAAACATTCCATGTCCCTTGGTGTGTGTGTTTGTTGTCAGCCTGGACATTTGTAACAAGCTATTGTGGGTCTCTCTGCCTCTGCCTGCCATCACCTACTCTACATGCTATGAGCATGATGGCAAGTCATTGACCTTCACCACCTAGGTCTCTCTTCACTAACTTTGAGGTCACCCAATATTGGTGCCCACAGTCCAGCCCACACGAGTCTTGCTGTTTACTGGGTGGGTGCTGAGCTGTGAGGAGCTGCACTTTTGAGTCTGCAGAGCCTCTAGTTGTGTTTAGGTGACATTAGCAGAAGATTTGATTATTAATTGGAACTTGGCACAAGAGTATCTGAAAGAGGTTCTGTGGTTTCTCCACATCTGAAAGTTGTCTCTTTTTACAACATACTTTTCTAAGTCAGAGACCTCAGAGATAAACGCAGTCAAGAATCCAGAGAGGTTCCCTGAGGAAAGCTGTGACATGAAGAGGAAACCACATAGGAAACCAGTCCAAACCTCCAACTGCACCAGCTCCTCAGATGGTCTTTGTGTTCAGGGACCCTGAGCCCCCCCTGGTAGTCACAGCTCCTCCTGCAGGGAGGTTTGTGTCTGAGCTCACACTGACTTCCCCACACTGTGTCTGTAGCACAGTAATACATGGCCGTGTCCTCCACCCTCAGGCTGTTCATTTGCAGGTACAGTGTGTTCTTGGTGTTGTCTCTGGAGATGGTGAATTGACCCTTCACATACTCTGCGTAGCATGAGCTGCCACCGCTGTTAGTAATGCGTGCAACCCACTCCAGCCTCTTCCCTGGAGCCTGGCGGACCCAGTTCATGTAGTAGCTACTGAAGGTGAATCCTGAGGCTGCACAGGAGAGTCTCAGAGACCCCCCAGGCTGCACCAAGCTTCCCCCAGAATCCACCAGCTGTCTCTCACACTGGACACCTGCAAACACAAAGATGTCTTAGTTAGGAAACTCTCACATGCGCAGTTTCTCTCACTCATGTCCACTCACATACTCAAGGTCTTTTATTGTCCATAGGTTACCTCTTAATAGAGCCACAAGGAAAACCCAGCTGATCCCAAACCTCAAGGTGAGTGGTCTGTGTTAAGTCCTGATCAGGGAATGGGAACACCTGGGGGTCCCAGGGCTGGGTTCCTGTCCCAGAGCTGCAGGGTCGAGGCTGGTCTGGTCTTTATAAGCAGAAGGGTCCTTATTTGCATGTCCTCCTGCTATATAGAGAGCTCTGGGTTGGACTCTGACATAGAGTACATTGTCCCTTAATATGACATGTCCACAGGTGCATGCATGTTAAATAATTCCCATCTGGGCCTGTGCACTTCCTGTGGAACCCAAATGCTCCGGGAGACCTGAACAAATATCCAGGAGAGAAAATTGTCATAAAAAGGAAGAGAGAAGGGTTTGAAATGAGATATGCCTTTGACAGTCACCAGTAATGACAACTAAGAAAACTCGACCTCACAGTCTTAGAAAGAAGTAAAAGTGCTGCAGGTTCATGTTCAGGAGACGGGAAGTTCTAGCTGACACTTTTTCCTTTACAAAGCGATCAGAGGATAAACTAAGACCTGAGTGTAAACCTAGAGCCAGTGGACCAAGTGTTGAGGGAGAGAGGAGCATCTGAGTGAGTCCCTGGGAACCAGAAGCATGAACTATAGAGACACAGACAGAGCTCCTGGGTCTTATTCCTTAGGGGAGTTTGGTGCTGGACGTGTAGCAGCTGCACTGCCTCCTTTGTGGTGTTTATTCTCTAGATTCTGTTGTACATCCAGTTTCGAACATTGGGACATAGAAGAAAATAATCATAACCAGATCTTTTTACATGAAGTTGTTGGTATCAATGGGGGAGAAGTTACATTTTAGTTTTGGAAATTCAATTATAAAAAATCTTGATGTAAATCACTTATATTTAATATCTGATATAAATAAAATAATTATTGATATGAAGAATAGTATTTGCTCTATCCCTTGATTACAGAATGAGTAGGCCATTCGGATAACCTCCCATTGCTGGAGCTGATGGATCTAATTTCTTAGTAATCTGGTCAGCCTTCGCAGTTCTGCCTTGCTTTCATCACCAGGGTCGGTGTCCATGTGGACACATGACATAGTTCCAACTGGGGAGCAGGAAGGAATGTTGGGCTTTCCTGCTTCATCAGCAGCTCATTTCAGAAGCACTATCTGCTCCTTCTCCTCAAGTCCCTACTCACGTCTGCATGTGGCCCTTGGCAGTGCTCTCACTGTGTCTGTATACCTTCACTGGGTGGACCAATATGCAATGTGGAAATAGCCACTCCCAGCCTGGAGATGAATTACCATGGATGGAAATTCACCACGTGTGAGCAGACACACCTCCAGGATGGTCCCTTCATCATGTTGTGATTTCCTCATTGTTTAATCTGTCTCCCCCTTTCCTGATATAGCCATGCATAACATCCATAGTCATTCAGGTAAAAAAGCACCGGCTTGAAAATTAACCCAAGTTGCAGGTTCCAGATGAGATCCAAACTACTGTGTCAGGCAATGAGGACAAACAGGTGTCATGGCTGAATTCCAAGGATGGGAGGTAGTTGTTTTACCTCCATCAGGGATGACACAGTGCCCACCTTCAGTTTATTAGAGACTCCTAGGGAGAGCCTTGACCTAATAGCACCTGATGGATCACACAGCAGTATTATACCTGGAGGCTGGATCCAGCACTTGATAAAGTGAGTTTCCTTCAGAATCAGTTCCTCTATCTGATATAAACTCACCCATGTGGCAGGAGGTTCTGCAGTCCCCAGAGCTGTCAGTCAGGAGGGGCCCAGGGAAGACACACAGAGGTCTAGGGACCAGTGCATGACTTGGGGGTGCTGTGCAGACAAAGTGGGTTCTCATGGCTCCTGGAAACCCATCAAAGGAGAAACATGGGAAGTGCGGGAAGCTCTCCTCTGTCCTGCAGATGTGAGTGCAGTGAGGGTGGAGCCACTAAAACACCTATAACATGGAGGCTAGGAAAATGCTGAGATAGATCCAGATGCCCAGCAAGCAGCCCCAACCTGAGTTATTATCGCCTCTGGGCCTTCAAAGGAGTAATCTACAGAGGACTCAATGCTGCCATTATGAAATGCCAAAGTTTTGCCCCTGATTTTAAGAAAAAAAGAATGAAAAACTATATAGCTGTCTCCTTCACTAAGGTATTTGATTTCTCAAGGCAGCTGCTTGTTAAAAGGAGATGATTCCCAATGAACCTTTGTTAAAATTCCCTATTAAACTAAACAACACGGGATAGGCACTCTGGTGTCATGTCACATCAGTGTTTGTGTGACACCTTTACAAAGAGAGCTGAGGTCATTTCATGCTCCTGTGGTACAGCAAAGCTTGGCACCTGTGCAGGTGAGAGGTGACCAGGGAGCAGCCCTTAATGGTACTTGGCACCATTTAGATGGATTTTTTTCAACTTTCACTGTTGGTGGGACATGCACATGTTTTATTTGCTGTGGGCCTGTCAGAAGGAAGGGCCCCTCTGGGGACAGGTGGGCATGTGGGTCATTCTGAGCTCAGGACACAGCTGCCTGGGCTATGCTGGGGTCTCTCTTGGTGGGAAAAGTTGCCAATCAGAGACCAATATAAGCACTGAGGATGGTCTCTGTCGAGAAAGAAAAGCAAAAAATGCGGGAATGTGGTGAGGAAAGTCCCCAGTCACTGCACATATATCATCTGCCAACAGCAATGTGACCTCCTCCTCTATTGTCTGCCCTGAGAAGAAGAGAAATTAAGGCCACAGAGAAAAAGAACGAATCGTCCCTGGACCCAGCTGAGAGCATTGAGAGGAAATCCCTGCTCCCAAAAGGACACCCTTCTTTTCTTTCTCTGCCCCTGCGCCTGGTGCTGCTCTGGTGCTGTGGTTCCTGATCGCACCCTGTTATCCAGAGTGCCCCCTGTAGCCCAGCTCTGTTGTCTCTCTGAGGGAGGTTTGTGCCTGGGCTCACACTGACTTCCCCTCACTGTATGTCTTGCACAGTAATACATGGCCGTGTCCTCAGCTCTCAGGCTGTTCAGTGTTAAGTAAACATAGCTCTTGGATATGACCCTGGTGATGCTGAGTCAGGATTTCAATGTTAGGCCATAGTCTGTATTTCCATCGGTCGATATACCCACGACCTACTCCAGCCCCTTTCCTAGAGCCTGGAAGGTCCAGTGCACAGTATAGTTACTTCAAGAGAATCCAGAGACAGTGCAGATGAGGGAGAGGGTCTCTGAGGGCTTCACCAGTCCTGGGCCCGACTCCTGCTACTGCATCTGGGACAGGACACCTGGGGACAAGGAGCATTAGTCCCTGTCAGTCAAGTGCAGTCACAGCCTTCCCATGACCCCTGAGACCCTCACCTTGGTGGGCTGTCACCAGGCACAGGAGAAGACCCAGCAGGCTCATCTTCTTCTAAACCACAGCTCTGCCTTCCCAGAGACCTCAGCCCTGTGTGAGGAGAGATCTGTGAGCCTGCACAGCCCAGGAGATGATTTACCCTGGAGTTTGAACAGAAATTTGAATGTTTCTATAAATAGAGCGACTGAGTCCAGGATGCCCCACTCATTCTGGGATCTTTTTTTCAGTATCTCTTTCCTTGACCTCACTCACCAGCTAAGTCAGGGAAAGGGGACTGTATGGGTCATGAAGCATATTGGAATTGGAGAAAAGTATGGCCTAAACCAGTGATGGCGAACCTTTTGAGCTTGGCGTGTCAAAATTTTGAAAAACCCTAACTTAACTCTGGTGCCATGTCACATATAGAAATATTCATAATTTTCTTTTTTATATATATATTTCCAACCATAGTAAAAAAATATATTTATATTTTTGATATTTATTTTATATATTTAAAGGCTATTTAACAAAAAAAAATCAACCAAAAGTATGTATAAAATGAACAAAAACAGAAAAACAATGTACATTTAGGAAAAAATAATAATAAAAACAATGATAATCAAATGGTATGAAAACTAGAAATTAGTGACTTTTTTGTTGCTGAGGTTTGTCTGCTAATTCTGTGATTGCAGGTTCATACTTGGTGCACTTCAAGGCCAAGCAAGCGCCACTAACCTCATCTGTTCTCCGGTTTCTTTTGTTCATTTTAATATTATTTAATGCTGAGAACAAAGTCTCACAAAAATACGTTGATGAAAAAATTGTTAGCAAAGCCATAGCTAGATTTTTTATGTTGCTAAAAGTGTCAAGTACTCTGTTCCAAGCACTCAAAATTTCTTGTTCGTAGTTGCACTCTTCTTCATTATTCAAATGATTTCATTCCAGATTTTCAAGTTTCAACCTTAAGTCGACAAACACATGAGTCCAAATGCTACCTTGAAAATCTGCAGTTGCGTCTCTAAATCGTCAATTTGCAGCCATTGGAAATCCTTTAATTCCAAAGTACTGTAAAAATGTGGTGGTAAAAATTCACAACCACCATTTTTCTCTGGAATCTCAGAGGTGGATGGACCAAGGGAGCTTCCCCAGACCTCTTTTTTAAGAACCCCTCATGAGAACTCCACCCTCAAGACCTAAGCAGGTACCCAGGCCCCACCTCCTAACACCATCACCTTGGGTTTTAGGTTTTAATATGTGAGTATGAGGGACACATGCATTGTGTTCATAGCAGCAATTCAAGGATCAATCATGACCCCACCCAGTTGGGAGGCTGCTCCACTAGAGCTCCCCACCTGAGGATCTTTGTCATCCTGAGGGAGCTCCTGGCCTGTGGAAGCAGAATGTTGAGCCATGTCCTTCAGAACAAGCTGATGACCTTGCAGAATGAGGTCTGCCCTTGACCTTGACCTAAGGCCTCTGGTTAATCCTGTTATTGTTCCTTATCATTGCTTACAGGTCTGTTCATTATTCTCCTGTTTGAAGACCTAGAACTGTTTTCTGCCCACAGTGGTGGGTAGCCCCTTGTGTTTACTCATATTTTATAGGTGTCAGTGGAATAAGTAGTCAGGCTCTATTTTTTATGTTTGACGCTGACATGTTAAGGTTCATCCCTCTCTTTTCTTGTCCACCTGGAAACTGAAGAGAGAGATATTAAACCCAGATGATCCCCTCCCTTGAGCAGGATCCTCCCAGGCCCCACCACTTACCCAAAATAAAAACACAAACGAGTGTCCTTACCTGGGGACCCCATCAAGACTTGCTTGCTGAAAAGCCTGCCCTACTCCCAACAGACACCTCCATGAAGTGATAAACCTTTTCCAGGTCCCTCTGTGTGTGAACATCATCAGACTGCACATTAATTGGAAAGTACAGTGGGTCCCTCTACTTCCCCCGCATGGTGTCACCTGCTATTGGTGAGATGAGAGTGACAACAAGTCAGTGACCATCACCACCAGAGTCTTTCTTCTCTACCTTTGGGGACACACTCCTTTGGGGCCAGATGTCTAGCACACACATGTCCTCCTGCTGACTGGGACATGAGCTTTGTGGGGCTGAGCTTCACTGTTGAGTCAGCAGAGCCTCTGGTTAGAATCAGGTGACTTGGGTCAGAACATTTGATGTTTAATTGTTGTTTGGGCACAAGAGTGTCTGAGGGGCAGGCTCTGTGGTTTGTCCATGTGAGAAAGTTGCCTCTGTTTACAAAAAATTTTTCTAACTCAGAGACTTTAGAGGTAAGTGCAAATCAGGAATCCAGAGGTTCTTTGAGGGAAACTGTGACATGAAGAGGAAACCCCACAGGAAACCAGCTGGAACCTGCAACTGCACCTGCTCCTGTGATGGTCCTTGTGTTCAGGGACCCTGAGCGCCCCCTGGTGGTCACAACCTCTCCTGCAGGGAGGTTTGTGTCTGGGCTCACACTGACTTCCCCTCACTGTGTCTTGCACAGTAATACATGGCCGTGTCCTCAGACTTGAGGCCATTGATCTGCAGATAGGCAGTGCTGATAGAGGTGTTAATGGAGAAGACAAATCTTTCTGAGAAGCCTTGAGCATATGTGGGTTTCCCAGTATTTGTATTGATCCAGCCCATATACTTTAGGCACTCTCCTGGGGCCTGTCGCACCCATTGCATCCAGTAGCTGGTGAAGGTGTATCTAGAACCCTTGCAGGAGACCTTCACGGAGGCGCCAGGCTTCCTCACCTCAGCCCCAGACTGGACCAGCTGCACCTGGGAGTGGACACCTGTGGAAATGGAACAGGAGTGGGTGGATATCCTCTTTGACTCTCCCTGGTCCTCCCCCTCAACCTAGACACTGGGGAGCCCCTTAGCTGTAGCCATGGCCACAAGGAGGAGGGTTCTCCAGTTCCAGTCCATGGTGAGGAGCTGTGCTGTGAGCACTTCTGTAGGGGAGGGTGTGGCTGTGGGTGATGCCCTCAGGGCACAGACTTATCCATATTTAACGTAGTTTGCCTCCTCTCTTTTGCATATTCATGAGGCAGAGTATTTTAAGCTGAGTTCTTGACCCCACCTGAGAGAAGATGGATGACATAGGGACCAGGCTCAATGAGAGTCTGAGGGTCCAACTCCTAATCCTGGTTGGAGGATGTGTGTCCCTGGCCGGGGCCTGAGCTCTGTGCAGACACAGCTCCTCCACTGAGGAATCAGCCCCCAAAGGACATGCTCCTCATTGTGGGCCCACCTTTAGGTGACATGGGGCCAGTTGGACCAGCTCTGGGCTTTGATACCTGAATGTCTTCCTGGATCAGTGTGTCTCCAAAATGCTGCCCCTAGTGAGGTAATAAATCCATCCCTGTGCCAACCTCTTACAATTCAGATATCCTGAAGCCACAGAAACACCCCCCTGTGTGTGCTTCTCATGTCTCATTGAGTTTGGTAAATGCTCTGATAGAGCAGGATATTCTCAGTCACCTTAGCAGTTGAGTCCAACTTTCAGTTTGGATTGTTTTTATGAAGAGAGGAAGCCCCAGGCCTCAGAGGAAGTCCTTGCACAGCTCCCTGTGCACCTGCTCCTGGAGCAGCAGCTGGTGTCCTGGGCCCTGAGCGTCCCCTGCTGCCCAGCATTGGCTCTGCAGGGGAGGATCCTCTCAGGCTCACAGGGCATTGACCTCTCAGTGTCTCTAGTCCAGTAGTGAAGGATGTGCCCTGAATACAGATTGCTTTCTCAGGGACACTGTGGTATTTTGACATCTGTGGACAACGTGACCTGGCCTTACTGAGCCCCAGTGGTGCTGCAGGGAGACCCAAAACCAGGACTTTAGGAAGTCAGCTGGGAGCCCTTCCCTGGAGTTGCCAGATGCAGGGATACAGCCAACACTTCCCTCATCCAAAAGCTCCTGGAGGCTCTGGGGCCTCTTACTAGTATGTCCTCAGGTCCCTCTGTTGAAGGTCCCATCTGCACATCCTGACATGAGCCCAAATCTCGCTGCACTTATATTTAATAAATCTCTCTCTCTCTCTCTCTCTCTCTCTCTCTCTCTCACTGTGATGATTTTCTTTGCTATGAATCCACATTTGTCCCTCCTCCCTGCACATAGCACATGGGCAAGGACCACACATGGATTCTAAGCCTGGGTGTGACTTTCTCTGGAAGCCAATAAAATGCACCCAGGATACAAACACAGGCTTTGAAGAGCAGGAACTTGTATTCTAGCAGGTCCTGTGCACCCAGATGCAGGAACCGGTCAGGTTTGCTCCAGGGAGAGTAAGAGGTGGGGCTGGGTCACCCTTTGCTGCAGTGGTGTGTTGCTGGGAGGCCCCTGGAGACCCATCTCATGAAGCAGGGAACACAGCTCAGAACTGGGAGGGGAGGAGGCAGCAGCATTGTCAGCTGTCAGGTGAGGTTGCTCTCTGAGGTCACCTGGTGGGCATGGCCACATTGGACAGATGAGTGAGGCCAGCTCTGGGAGGCGCACCTGTGTTCTCAGGACTCATTGTTCCAGGACAGGCTAGGGGTCTGTCTATTCTTGATGCTCCATCCTGATGGTTAACTTCCCCATGAGCACCCTCCTCCCCCTCTTCCCACGTGGACACAGCTGATGTATGTTTTTCTATCATGGGTTTTTCACTCTCTCTATCCCTCTCTGCCCCCCCCCCAAAAAAAAACACACCAAATAGTATATCAATTAATTAATAAAATATTTCTCCCCCTCTCAATAAAGGAACTCTTACCCTTTGAGACAGTATGGAGGAACTGGAGAGTATCATGCTAAGGGAAATAAGCCAGTCAGAGAAAGAAAAATATTACGTGATCTAACTTATAGGTGGAATCTAACGAACTAAATAAATGGATGCATGAAATAGAACCAGAGGCAGGGACACAGACTGAGGAATCTCAGAGTGAAGGGAGGAGAAGAGGGCAGGACAAGATTAACCCAAGAACTTATATGCATACTAGAGGCCTGATGCATGAAATTCATGCAAGAGCAGGCCTTCCTTCCCATGGCTGCTGGCACAGGCTTCCTTCTGGCACCTGGGACCCGGGCTTCCCTCCAGCCACCAGCAGGCACCTGGGACCAGGGCTTCCCTTGAAGCCCCAGCTTCCTCCAGAAGGTCATCTGGAAGGATGTCTGTCCTAATTAGCATATTAGGCTTTTATTATTATAGATTAGAGGCCCGGTGCATGAAATTCGTGCACTGGGTGTGTGTGTGGGGGGTGTCTCTCTGCCCAGCCTGCACCCTCTCCAACTGAGACCCCTCAGGGGATGTCCTACTGCCAGACATCGGGCCTAAACTGGCAGTCGGACATCCCTTTTACAATCTGGGTCTGCTGGCTCTCAACCACTCACCTGCCTGCCTGTCTGGTCTGATTGTCCCTAACTGCTTCTGTCTGCTAGACTGATCACTCCCTAATCACTCCCCTGTCAGCCTGATCGACACCTAACTGCTCCCCTTCTAGCCCGATTACCCCCAACTGCCCTCCCCTGCTGGCCTGGTCGCCCCCAACTGCCCTCCCTCCCCTGCAGGCCTGGGGGTGTTGTTGGGTAGGGAACACAATGAGGCCTCTAGGGGGAGCACATACTGAGGGTGGGGGATTCTAGCCAAACCAGCTTGATGGGATTCTTGCTAATAGTGGGCTGTGCAGAGATGGCCCTTCAAGCCTACAGATCACAACCTGGTTGGGAAAAGATTGGGAAGAGGCTGACTGAAGCTGGTCACGGAGAGGCTCTGGTCAGGAGTTGCTTAGGCCTTGGTGGGAGGTGCCCTGGTTGGCCACCAAGGCTAGGACTGGGGACACCCCGTGGTGGACACAGTGGACACAGTCACATGCAGGGCGGCCGTGGTTGTCCTCAAAGCACCTGGTGTCCTGGAGGCTCTGACCCTGCTGAACCCAGAGGTGGTGGCTCATTTCATGGGTTAATGCATCGGATTGGATTGTATAGTGTTAACAGTCTGGCTGGATTTTCACACAGATTATCAAAGTGATCCTGGGCATATGGCACATTAAATGCCAGGGAGCTGTGGAGACAGTCCAGGGTGTGCTGGGCCTGTCCCACAGGTAAGCCTGATGACAGGGAACAGATATTCAGATATTCAGGGGATGGACGGGGCCACCACAAGGAAGGCTGCACCAAGGCTGTTCAGAGTGTGAGTAGTAGCCGACTGATTGGATTGGCCACGGCCGAGGGCTCCTGACCCAGGAGAGCAGCCAGTGGAGCTGTGGGTGGACCAGAAGCAGAGGAAGGAAAGGCCAAACAGAACTGCAGCCTGAAGAGAGGTGTGCATGAGGCCTTCAATGTCCAGGGTATAAAGAATGGGCACCACCTGACGGTGGTGGGATTGTGAAAGAAGACTCTCCCTGCAGGCTTCTGCTGAGCCACCACTCAGGAGACATCCCAGGCCAGGACTACAGGGGCCATGGTGCCCTAGTGTCACCCTGAGCCTCAGGGCACCCTGACCCTGTGCCTTTCTGTCCAGCAGAGCACTGGGCTGAGAAGACCATGGTTAAGTTTAGGTCTAGTCTGTGAGGACGGCAGCATGAGGACATGGAACCTGAGGATTTCTTGCAAATGTACAGTTTTCTTATTAATTACAAAATGGGGCTGTACCTTGTTACTTTGATATTTAGAATTTTCTGTGGTTATGAATTTGTGTGTGCAATCCAGGAGGTTGGTACTTTTAGACAGTGGAATTAATATGATGAAAAGCCAAACCTGGCTGGTGTGCATCAATGGTTGAGCATTGACCCATGAACTAGAAGGCAGGGATCAAGAGAAATAAGGAAAGTGTCACTGCAAACTGGTGGGAAGGGGGTCCCTGTTTCTTACATGCACATTCTCACTGTGTCTCTGTTCTAGAAGTTAACACATTCCCAGGTCAGGAGGATGTGCCCTTGGACACCTTTGGGGCCATTACTCACATGGTCACACTATGATTCACCATAGTCTGAAAAGTTTGGGTTCCATTTATAAAATCTCTCAACACTGACAGTGAAGAGAGAACACCACTCACTGGGGGAGCTATGGTGAAGGTGTGTCTGATTGAGGAGCCTGTCTCAATCCATCATCATCATCAACAGCAGCAGCAGCACCATAATTTGCTTACTTATAATCGTTCTAATATTCTATTGACATGTTTGTTACCCAGACACAATGAATTCTTATCAAATAATCAAAGCAAGCATTTCCTCTTTAGATGTCATTGGAAATTGAAACGACAATGGCCTTACCTACAAATACAAGGCCTTTAAAGTAGCTGAAGGGCTTGGATAGTGCAGAGATCCCACCCAAGACAATGGACCAAGCCCGCTGTACAATTCTGTGGTCATCATAACCACCACCATCATTGTTATCATCATCATTTGCCTATTTATAATTATTTTTCTAATTTACTGTAGACGTTGTTGTATACACATAATTGACCATTTATCTCAATGTTTGCTCAATTTTTATAATTGTTAAGTAAAATATGTAGCCGTACTTTATTTTCTTTTCCATTTGATTTCAGAAAACTGAGGGCTCCTTCCTGCCTCTTCTCACTTGGCCTCATGTGGGAATCTGAAAAGGAACGTTGAGTCTCCTCTCCAGATGTCAATGAGAGGTTGAAACCACACAAGCCCCTGTAGGAAGAATTCCTCCCCTTCCCCACTACCTGAAATAAATAAAAGCCCTGAGTCAGTCTTCTTTCCTGGCTCCATCAGAGCAGGTCTGACTTCCTGAATGACTTTCCTGTTCTTCCCTTAGATTTCAACTATGTTCACAATGAACATTCCATGTTCCTTGGTGTGTGTATTTGTAATCAGCCTGGACATCTGTACCAAGTTACTGTGGGTTTCTCTGCCTCTGCCTGCTGTCACCTACTCTCAGTGCTATGACAATTTAATACCCACCAGGGTCCTTCTTCTCTAACTTTGGGATCACATACCTGTGGTGGCCACTGTCCAGCATTCAGGTGAGCTTCACTGTTAAGTAAGCAGAGACTTTTGTTAGATTTAGGTAATGTAGGCCAGCAGATTTTATGATTAACTGTCATTTGGGCAATTGTTCATGTGAAAAAGTTGTCTCTCTTTACAACAAAATTTTTAACTCAGAGACTCCAGAGGTAGGCACAGAATCAGAAAACCAGAGAGGCTCCCTGAGGGAAACTGTGACACGAAGAGGAAACCACACAGGAAACCAGCCCAAACCTCCAACTGCACCTGCTGCTGGGATGGTCCTTGTGTTCAGGGACCCTGAACACCATCTGGTGGTCACAGCCTCTCCGGCAGGGAGGTTTGTGTCTGAATTCCCCTCAGTGTGTCTCTCACACAATAATACTGGGCAGTGTCTTCGGCTTTCATGTTGTTCATTTTCAGATACAGCATGTTCTTGGTATTATCTCTGGAGATGGTTAAGCAGCCCTTCACAGAGACTGCATAGTATTTCTGACTTCCATCATTCCATATAACTGTCACCAACTCTAGGCCCATCCCTGGAGCCTGGCGGACCCAGCTCATCCAGTATTTTCATAAGGTGAATCCAGAGGATTCATAGGAGTGTCTCAGAGATCCCCCAGAGGGCACCAAGCCTCCTCCAGACTCTACCAGCGGCACCTCACACTTGACACCTGCAAACACAAAGATGTTCTGGTCAGGAAACGCCCACATGTCCACTGTTTCTCTCACTCATACTCAGTGTCTCTCATTCTCCATAAATTACCTCTTAAAAAAGCAACAAGGAAAACCCAACTGAGCCCAAACCCCATGGTGAGTGGTCTGTGTTCAGCCCTGATCAGGGAATGGGAACACCTAAGGATCCCATGGCTGAGCTACTATCCCAGAGCTGCAGGGTCAGGGCTGGACTGGTTTTTATGAGCACAGGGGACCCTATATGCACGTCTTCCTGCTATATAGGGGTCTCTGGGGTTAGACACTGATATTAAGAACATTGTCTTAGAGCAGTGATGGCAAACCTTTTGAGCTTGGCGTGTCAGCATTTTGAAAAACCCTAACTTAACTCTGGTGCCTTGTCACATATAGAATTTTTTTGATATTTTCAACCATAGTCAAACAAAGATTTATATATATATATATATATATATATATATATATATATATATATATATTTTTTTTTTTTTTTTAATATATTTTATTGAGTTTTTACAGAGAGGAAGGGAGAGATATAGAGAGTTAGAAACATTGATGGGAGAGAAACATCGATCAGCTGCCTCCTGCACATCTCCTACTGGGGATGTGCCCGCAACCCAGGTACATGCCCTTGACTGGAATCGAACCCTGGGACCTTACAGTCTGCAGGCCGATGCTCTATCCACTGAGCCAAACCGTTTTTGGAGAGATTTATATTTTTGATATTTATTTTATATATTTAAATGCCATTTAACAAAGAAAAATCCACCAAAAAAATGAGTTAGCGTGTCACCTCTGACACGTGTTTCATAGGTTCGCCATCACTGTCTTAGAGTCTTAGAATTACTCCTAACATCTGGGCCTGTGCCCTCCCCATTGGATCCACCAGTTAGAGGAAACCTGTACAAAGACCAAGGAGAGAAAATGTTCATAAAAATAAAAAGAGAAGATTAAAAATGATAATGCCTTTGGCAGTCACCAGTCATGACAAACAAGAGAAAGCAACTCTCCTAAAGCAAGAAAGAAGTAAAAGTGCAGGAGGCAGAAAGTTCCATCTGACACTATTTACCCTACAAAGTAATCAGAGGATAAACATACCAGACTGTGAGCCTAGAGCCATTGGACCAAGTATTGGGGAGAGAGGGGTGCCTGTGTTGTTTTCAGAGAACCAGAAGCGTGAGCTATAGAGTCGCAGACAGAGCTCCCGAGTCCTATTACTTCAGGGGAGTTTGGTGCTGGACGTGTAGCAGCTGCACAGCCTCCTTTGTGGTGTTTATTCTGTAGACTCACTTGTAAGGCCCATTTATATCATTGGTGGTGTAGATAAAACAGTCAAAACTAGGATGTTGTGGTGAAGATGGAGGTAAAAATGAGACAGTATGTTTAAGTTATGAAGATCCTGTGATTGGAAACCCGAGGTCTGCATGTGACCCTTTGGACCACTATCTCATGTCCCTACATGATGGGAGTCAACTGGAACCTGGACCTGACTAAGAGCCACAATGGAGCGAAAGCTACCTGGGAACATGATGGGGGATTAAACAAGACAGAGGACACACACGTCCAGGGTTCTTGTTTCATTAGGTTTTTCTCTCTTTGTTGTTTAGCCCATTCAAGTTTTCTTTCCTCACTTTGCTCTGAAACAGCCCCACATATTTCCTAGAATCATGAAGACACTTTGTTGAGAGTGTGCACAAGCCATTTTTGTGTTGATGTTGTACCTTACATCATTCCTGAGTTCCCTTTCTAGTTCTTTCACTTTTCTGGTGCAGTTTTTAGGGTTTTCTATCTACAAGATCATTTAAGTATAGAGCTAAAGAGAGACATTTTAACATGTTTCTTTCTGATTTATATATTTTGTATATATTTTACTTGGCTAAGTATTCTGACAAAGACTTCTAGTTTTGTTCAATAGATGTACTCACAGGGGTGTCCTTGTCTTGGGCCTGATGTAAGAAAAATAGATTTGAAATTTTCTCTGTGTAGCATGACGTCACTTTCTGGCTACTCAAATGTAGCCTTTAATATATTGAGGTTCATCACTTCTACACCTAATCTGTTAAGAATTGTAATTCTGAAGCAATTTTCAAATTTAATGGCTTTTTTATATCTATTTATATGATGGTATACTATAGCCTTTATTCTGTGGATGAGATTTATCACATTTTCTGGTTTACATACGTTGAACCATCCTTGCATTTTAGGACAGTATCCCACTTGATCATGGTAAATGATCCTTTCAATGTGCAGCTAAGTTTGCTCGTATATTGTTGAGGGTTTTTGCATTTATGTTCATCAGGGGTATTGACCTGTCATTTTTCTGTGTCCTTACTTGGCTTTGGTATCAGTGTAATGGTCATCTCAATAAATCCGTTTGGAAGTGTTGCCTCTTCTATTAATTCTTGGAAGATTTTAGGAAGGATTGATTAAAAAGTTATCCATTCTTTTTTTATTTTTTTTATTGCTTAAAGTATTACAAAGTATTATATGTGTCCATTCCCCCCCCCCCGCCCTAGACAGTCCCCTAGCCTCCCCTATCCCCCAGTGTCTTATGTCCATTGGTTATGCTTATATGCATGCATACAAGTCCTTTGGTTGATCTCTTTCCCTCCTACCTCCTGCCCCCCAACCCTCCCCGGCCTTCCCGCTGCAGTTTGACAATCTGTTTGAGGCAGCTCTGCTTCTGTATCTATTATTGTTCAAAAGTTTATAATGGTCTCTATTATCCATGAATGAGTGAAATCATGTGGTATTTTTCCTTCATTGACTGGCTTATTTCACTTAGCATAATGCTCTCCAGTTCCATCCATGCTGTTGCAAATGGTAAGAGTTCCTTCCTTTTTTAAAAAGAATTTTGTGAGTTTATTTGAGCCACACTGTTGACAATTGCTAGGAAGAAGAATCTCAATGGATTGGGAAAATGCTCTGGAGAATGATGAGTTCATACCTTATTTTTATAAATTACCATCAAAAGGAAAAGATGTAAGTGAGTTACATGAAATCCATTGGTGATAGATGAGGGAGGTAAGAGAAAGCAAAGCAGGAAAACTTCTGGGATTGGATAAAAAGTGACATGATGGGCATATGCTTCTTTTACATAGATGGATACAGGATTTTTATTTTTTATTTTTTGCCTTAAAATTCAAGTATAATTTCAAAAATATAGTTTCAAATATATATATATATATATATATATATATATATATATATATATATATATATATATATATAATATATATGCATGTATTTGAACCCAAATATTCTAATACTCTAGGCCATAACAAGTCTACTTTTATTCTTCAGGTTTTAAAAAATATATTTTTCTCTATTTCCAAGAGGACGAGAGAGGAAGAGAGAGATAGAGACATCAATGATGAGAGGGAATCATTGATTAGATGCCTCCTATTCAACCCACACTGGGGATTGAGCCTGTAATCCCAGCATGTGCCCTGGCCAAGAATCAAACCGTGACATCTTGATTCATAGGTCAATGCTCAACAGCTGAGCCACACCAGCCAGGCTGTTCTTCAGTTTTCATGTACATTGTTTAGGTCATTAAAAACTTATGAGTTGCTATTCTTTGGAAAGCACTATACTTCTTTTTTTATTTCAAGAAAACGGATCTCACATATAATAGTATTACATGCAATAAAAATTAATATTTCAAGAATAAAATGATTTTAAGTATAATAATATTACCAAAACTATACTGACATAGTATGATATCACAAAAGTTGTAGAAAATATTAAAAATATGCAAATAACAGGATTACTTCTGTTATATTCTAGTATATATATTTTTCCCCTTTGGCTCTATTTTTGTTTATCAGTTTATGTTGTTCATTATATTCCACAAATTAGTGAGACCATATGATATTTATCTTTCTCTGACTGTGATATTTCACTTAGCATGATGCTTTTTTAAAGTCTATTTTGTCAGATATTAGTATTTCTACTACAGCTTTTTTTTTCCATTTGTGATGAAAATTTTTTTTCCAGCCCCTTCACTTTCATCCTGTGTGTGTCTTTGTTTTGAGGTGGGCCTCTTGTAGACAGCAAATAGTTGGGTCATGTTTTTGTATCCTTTCAGCTACCCTACACCTTTTGATTGGAGCATTTAATCCATTTATATTTAGGGTTATTATTGAGAGGTGCTTATTCATAGCCATTTCAATTCTGTATGGCTAGGTTTCTTTCTCAGTAATCTGTTACAGCAATCCCTTTAACCTTCTTGCCTTCTTGTAATGCTGGCTTGGTGGTGATGAACTCCTTTAGTTTTTTTTTTTTTTTTTTTTTTGTCTGGGAAGCTCTTTATTTGACCGTCTATTTTGAATGATAGCCTTGCTGGATATAGTAATCTTGGTCTCAGATCCTTGCTTTCCATTACCTTGAGTACTTCGTGCCATTCCCTTCTGGCCTGTAGAGTTTCTGATGACAAATCAGGTATCAGCCTTATAGAAACCCCTTTGTAGGTAATAGTTTTTTTCTCTTGTTGCCTTTAAGATTCTCTCTTTGTCTTTAATTTTTGGTATTTTAATTATGATGTGTCTGTGCATAGGTCTGTTTGGATTCTTCTTGTTTGGGGTTCTCTGTGCCTCCTGAACTTGTGTGACTTTTTCCTTTACCAGTTTAGGGAAGTTTTCTACCATTATTTCTTCAATCACCTTCTGTATTCCTTTCTCTCTTTCTGGTGTGAGGCCCCTGAAACGGGACCCTCACTCTGTCCCACAGAACGACAGCGACCCCAATCAACCGCAGGAGATGTCACTTGATGCAAACAGCAAGAGGCTTTATTCCAGTGCGCTGGGGCTCAGCTCGTATCTCACGCAGGAGAAGAAGAGTTGAGCCCCGAGCAGAGAGTTTTCCAGATATTTATAGCAAAAATTACACGTTGGGGAGGGGTTGCATTCAGGAGGGAGTAAGGAGAACAAAGAAATTCCAGAGGGGTCTGGGCTGTGTCTTGATAGGGCGTGAAATTCACTCCTTATTCTGCCTGGTGTTTTTACAACCTGCTTATCTCAAGGGTTGATTGGCACCCGGTTTACTCAGCCTGCTCTTTGTGTCCGGGGCTATCTCTGGGGACAGCCTCAAGGCCTGCGCTCCCTTTGTTCCTGTCTCTAGTGGGGGAAGCCTGGGGAGTTGAGATAAAACAGGCAGCTGGGTTTGTGCGGCTTGTAGCATTTTCTATTCTTTCATTCCCCCATTTGCTTTTTTGGCAAGTTCTAATCATGGAACTTCTGTCTCTAAACCTTCTCCTTCAAAACTATCTCCCTGGTGGAGAGACTGGTATTGTTGCCTGAGTATTAATACCTGTATGGCGCTTATTCTGTAGTACTACCTCAGATAAAGAGGTCAGTGACTCTTCTAATTTTGTGATTGATTGTTCTGCAGCTTTTAGATCTTCATTTACAGCTGCCCGTAACCCCTCGATATATTGAGGAGTCTGAACGAGCATGGTCGTCCCTGTTCCTACTCCGGCCGCTACCCCCAGATATGCTGGTAATCCAGTGCCTCTGAGATGATAAGGATGACAGTTCCCAACCAGAAGTTAATGTTTACTTCACTGGGTGAGCGAACACGAGTACTTCTTCATAAAAGAAAACAATGAGTGACACGCCTCGTTACCACCTGGCCTTACTTGACCCAAGTATTCCTTGGAAAAGGACCTGGCTGTTGGTCAGCGGGGAGGGTGTCCATAAACTCTTTCATGGAGCCCAACCCACCCTCATTACCTAATTACCATCAGAGTTCAGTGGGACTCATAATACAATATTGAGGTTGTGGGCTGTGATAAAATAAATGAGCAATAAATGTCTTATTCAAATAAAAAAGAAATGCCATTTCATTGGCCTCTATTTCTCTCCTAAGCCCTTATGGTATTTGGGGTGGAAGGAGTTTTATGGATTTTTCTATTGCCATTAACTTCCTTCCATCTGTTATGCCCAGATTTCAAGATCCCCAAGGAAACCACACCAGGGAACTAGCCAGTCCGATGCAAAAGCAGAGGGTCTCTTATACAAGCTCGCTTGGTCCCCCGCTTGCCTCCATCACTGGGTGCAAGAGAGAGCCCCGAGTCCCAAGAGAACAAAGAATTTATAGGGTTTGGGGCCGGGGGTTGGGGCAGGGTGCAGCTAGGGTCTGGTTACACAAAGAAAGGGGGGGGTGGCCAGCATACTTTTGGCCTTGGGCTAGTTTCCCCCGCTTTCGCATTGGCCGATACACCCTGCGGCTTTTTTCTTGGAAGAGGGGTTAAGGACACAGCCATCAGTCCTGCTATGTCCTTTCATTCCCCCCTTGTCTTGGAACTTCTGGCTCAATCATGAGACGGACTGCATTTCTATTCCACCGTTGCTAGAGGCCTGTACTGGGCACACAGAACTATCAACTGAACTATTCTTATAAGCTTAACAAATGGTCCGGTGGAAGGGAAAGAAACCATTTTAGCTTTAACAACTTCTATTGAAATAGGATTTTTCTTCTTAAAATTCCTCCATGGCTATCAAAAAGCCAAATCAAGATTAATTTATGTACTGTCCTGATGTTTGCATAAACACAACAAGAATGGTAACTGACTACCTTTGCTGGAATTTCATGGTTGAACCTTAATGTGCCCCGTAGGGCCAGGAAGCCAAGCCATCCAGATTCCATCAGGCCTGCCTGCAGCATCTGCTGAGTTAGGTGAATCCTTCATCTGTAGCAACTCCACCTGAGCCCATGCTCCAGGTTTTAAGGCCCATCTCAGTAGCCCTCCTACTCGTTGCGGCCCAGAGTGTGTGGGGGTTCCGCAGGGATGCAGAGGCATCTTTACTGCTCCCCTTCTACTCTTACCAACAGCCAGTGATGGTAGGGCATGGGCCTGATGCTCCAGCGCCAGCCATCTTCAGGGCTCCCAAGCAGGATACCAGGCTTTCTTCGTGGCATTCTTAGTGGCTTCAAGTCTTTAGAGCTCAGACAGGGCTCTTTAAAACATGATACTCCAGTCAAAGTTTTCCGTTAATAACACCACTATTAGAAACCAGTCTTGCTGTATCCATGCAAAGCCTGATGTTTGCCATGACTTATTTAGCATTGCCAGATTTCGGAGGAATTACATAAGGAGAAAAACATACTGATCTGTTCTAAGATTTTCTGATTTATTCTTGCTAATTCCTTTTTATGTATTTAAAACAAAACAGTAACTGTTGGTATAAAACCTTCTTTCTATGCATAACCATGCCTCAGACCTTCTATTCTACACAGGCTTTTTCCAGCTTTACTACCCCTGACATGGGCATGGTGACTCAGGCCTGCAAGACAGTATTACAGGCTGCCAACTGTTAGCTGTCTCTCAACAGAGACCAAAACCTGATGGGCACCCCTCCCTGCCCAGTTGGGCACCTGCCCTCTTGGCAGCTAGACACCCTTTACTTTTGGGGGTCACCCCACACAGCTCCCTTCCAGGACAGCCAACATACATTCAAACCTGCAAAAGAATCAAAGGTTAATATAACATCTCAATACAATGAAACATAATATTGGCATCATGGCCGCTTCAGGCAGCCAAATCTTCTACCAAACATGTGATTCTATAAATGGTCCTTGTCTCTTTGGAGCCATGTCCATGAAGATGCAGGCATCATCTAAGTGTATTACACAGTATTGTGGGGGCTCGTGATGACAGGAGCGATCGTGAGCCATGTTACCGGCATCAGGCAGGTCGAGCACGCCGTAGCTTGTGCTTGAGCGGGTTGCATTGATCTTGATCGATGCTCCATTTGGTGATGAAGTCTTTCCCGGTCATGGATGGATCCGCTGACCGGACGTGAGTGTGATGGACCCAGGTGGCGATGCCGTCTACCTTGAGAGCGGTGGGGGTCGTCAGCACCACAGTGTAGGGACCCTTCCAATGTGGCTCTAGGGTCTCCCAGCAGTGCCTTCTGACGTAGACCCAATCTCCTGGTCTGTGCTGATGAGGAGTTGGGGTGGGGCTGGTCTCGTAGATGGCGCGGAGGTGCGGCCAAATGTCCTCGTGCGCCCTCTGGAGCTCTCTCAAGGAAAGAGATTGTTAAAGAAAAACCACCCAGTCCTGGCCAGTCTCTGAGTCAGATTCCTCCTCTCTTGGAGAACTTCAAAGCCCTGATGGCTTCTAGGTAACCCTGTTTATCAGTTACAGAGCTCTGCTTTCTTGGCTTTCTACCAGTTCCCTTTGTGGCAGAGCAGCAACCAGGCCTCTTTCAAGGGAGTGCGCTAGAAGTGGGTATCAGCCCCTCCTTTGCTAGCAGCAACAGATACCAAACCCTTTCAGTACATTTGACCAGCTTAATTCCTGCCCACCTTTACAGATTCTAAGGCCCATTGTTTCCCTTTAACCAGTAAGCTAAATGACACTGGCCTGTATTATTTATTTCAGCACAAGCAGGGGGAAGGGCCCATGAAATCTCTGCTCTGAGGAACTGTGAGCCCCACCCTTAAATGTCCCAATCAGACTAGAAAAGTCACAAATACCTTTTAAATCTACCCCAGAATTTCAAAATCCCAACCTAGCACAGAATATACTTCCACACTTACATGAACAAATAATTATATCCAAGTAGACATACTTACACCTTTTACTTTTACAGTCTTGGGATCTTAAGCAGATAACAGGAACACCACCCAAGTCCCCTGATGGGGGTCTGACAGGAACAGATGTGAGGGCCTCCCTTTCAGACGTCCCAGGACTGGATTCTTGACCTATGTCTCATCCAGATAGAAACGGTGCTCATATTGAACAAGGAAATCAAGACTAAATAGACACGATAACTGGATACATTCCCCATTAAGAACTTTGATGTGCATGCCACATTTATACTACAAAAAACCAACAAATCAGTTTCAGTTGTGTAAAAGACTGTTTTTTTTTTTCACTAGGTTTCAAGCCGCTCTGGAAAACTACATTGGAGCCTTGCAAGGCAGGTTTTTGGCCTACCTGGTCTTTTCAGATGTAAATTGACCACATTCTTTAAGATTTTGCTGCAGGCAGGAGGCGACTATCTCCTTCCTCCATCAAGAAAAGCTTTCTTAATTAACAAAGGACCATTTTTTTTTTCCTTTGGAAAAACTGTTCTTTATTATGGATTAAGCTTGGGATTTATCCTGCACATCTGAAAGGAGACGCTAGCCCAAAACCCTATCCAAAATCGGACGGTGCGCATATTAGTTTTAAGCCAGCTTTTCTCCTTAAACGTGCACAGAAATCCCAGACGCATTTACTTGGGGAGGGGGTGACCTGTTTCCACAGACCCTTACTCAGGCAGCCACCCGACCGCCACACAAAGGAGGGGGGAGAGCAGTCCCCCTCCCTCTACACTTGCACACTTTCATCAGACATTCATTCAGAGTTTAAACAATCTATTCAATTCCTAAGAACTTCCCCATTCCTGAGGGAGCTCTAAAGCCTCCCTCAATCTCCTTGAAATGATTAATCACAATACCCAAAGGAGCAGTCTGAATCCACCATAACATCCATCCAGCAAGTCCACAAAATAAAACGGAAACACAAACAACTAAAGGGCCCAAAGAAGTACAGCCTTCCAACTCCATGGAAGCAAAAAAAACGAAAGCTAGACATTGGCTGAGCACCAACCAGCGGGAGTGACCCGCCTTTTCTCAGATTGAGGGGTTGTCAGAGTCTGTCCCATCGTTAGTTCGTACGTCGCTAACAACACAAATAACAAAAATATTACAGACATGAGGACCCACTTACCCCACCTTGTCCGCCACAAACACATAACAGAATCAACAGAATCAAACGGGCACGATCTCAATATCTCTGATCCAACAGTTGAACCCGATCAGTGCCCTTACAATAGGAGACTACCAGGTGTCCCTGGCTCTCCTCCACCCTTGGGGCGTCCCCCAGGGTTGCAACCTGTGGTCCTCTAGGCACGTCTACCGACCACTGTTCGGCCACTCTCACGAGTTGCTGAATGGCTGCCAAACCGAAAGCACGCACTCAAATTCAGACCGCTTGACAACCACCGGACAAAGACAAACAACTCGGGATACCCCTTCCTACCTCCAAGGTCGGCTCCGCGCATGAGGGGGTGGTCGTTAATCCCGGGCGAGCCCCCAAATGTAAGGCCCCCGAAACGGGACCCTCACTCTGTCCCACAGAACGACAGCGACCCCAATCAACCGCAGGAGATGTCACTTGATGCAAACAGCAAGAGGCTTTATTCCAGCGCGCTGGGGCTCAGCTCGTATCTCACGCAGGAGAAGAGTTGAGCCCCGAGCAGAGAGTTTTCCAGATATTTATAGCAAAAATTACACGTTGGGGAGGGGTTGCATGCAGGAGGGAGTAAGGAGAACAAAGAAATTCCAGAGGGGTCTGGGCTGTGTCTTGATAGGGAGTGAAATTCACTCCTTATTCCTGCCTGGTGTTTTTACAACCTGCTTATCTCAAGGGTTGATTGGCACCCGGTTTACTCAGCCTGCTCTTTGTGTCCGGGGCTATCTCTGGGGACAGCCTCAAGGCCTGCGCTCCCTTTGTTCCTGTCTCTAGTGGGGGAAGCCTGGGGAGTTGAGATAAAACAGGCAGCTGGGTTTGTGCGGCTTGTAGCATTTTCTATTCTTTCACTGGAACACCTACTATTCTAATATTGTTAAGTTTCACATTGTCCCACAGCTCACTTAAGCTGTCCTCCTGTTTTTTAATTGTTCCTTTTTCTTTTTGGTTTTCTAATTGAGTGATATTTTCAACTCTGTCTTCTAATTCACTAATTTGATCTCCAGCTTCTCTTAATCTGCTGTGTATTCCTTGCAATGTGTTCTTGATTTGTGTTATGTCATTCTTTATCTCAGGTTGTTCTTTTTTCATAGTCACTATATTTTTTTTTCATTCTGTTGAGCATTTTTAACATCAATACTCTGAAGTCTGTTTCAGATAAATTTCTTATCTCTGATTCATTTACCTTTTCTTCTGTAGAAATCACTAGTTCTTTAATTTGGGGGCTGTTACTTTGTTTCCTCATTTTGGTTGTCTGTTTGGGTTTGTGACTATGTATAGGTAGATCCTCTACACCTCTCAATCTCTAGTGCAGTAAAGTGTTAAAGGCTGTTTCTGACTAATTGGATCAGGCAAAGTCTCAAAGCCTCCAGAGACAGCCTCTGTCTACAAACTGATAGGATTCCAACTTAAATTGCCCCCAAGCAATTGCCCTCAGGTGTGGCAAGAGTTTTTTCTACAGCATGGGGCAGTAGCTTCTGCCTGAAGTCTAACTGTTTCTTTTAATCACTTAAGTGGCCTTAGGGCAAGGTGTTTTCCAATAAGGTGTGTCAACTGTCTTCCCCCAGGCAAGGCAGATGTCTATGCAAAAGATGTCGTCTGCTGTATGAGGGAACTACTCAGCCCAGGAAACTTGGGGAGTCTGCCTTCTGAGCTCTATCCACTGAGCCTTCAGTCCTGGGTTCTGCTCTCACAGCTCTAGTCCACTTCACCCTCCCTTCGATAGAGCACAACGTGGGTGGCTTCTCAGGGAATTTTTGTGCAATGGCCCTTTAATAGGGGGCCTGAACTTTCAGCTGCCACTCCCTGGAAGACAACACACCACTGGTTTTTACATCTCGATGTTATATGGGTAGCCTCTCAGTTTGGTGCTCTCTCCTGGGGATCCCAGTTTCAGGATTAGATCCCAGAGTACTCAGTGGTGCCCCCCCTTCCTCAGATGAGATATCTCTCCGGAACTTCACTTGCCATCTGAGGGTGTCCAGCCAGCACTTCCATGCCTTTGCCCCTTCTTCCAGTATCTATGCAGTCTCCGCCTTTGGTCCTTAGGTATCAGGGTTCTCTCCTGTGAGTTTTCCATTGATTATTCAGGAAGCTTTTCCATATTTCACTTGTAATTCTAACTTGTTCCTGGGAGCATGTCTATGCAGCATCCTCCTACTCTACTGCCATTTTTAATCTCTCATCAATTCTTCTTTGAAGTTTTGCTGGACTTCACCTTTCCATTCACGTGGTCATTGGCTTTTATTTGTTAGAAGGTTTTCACTACAACCTCAATTATTTTTTTTTAAAATTCATAGCAATTTAACCAATTTGGGATCCATTTTCTAATCTGAGCTCCTTCCAAGAGGACTGAGAAATACAACTGTTGATCTTCACAGGGTGTGGTCAGTGTCGAAATAACAGTTGGTTTCAGGCCATATGTTTATTTCATGTGCCATCCAAGACAATGAAATATAACCACATTTTCTTATATAGCATTCATAAAGTACAGTGTGTAATTCATGAATGGTTTTGTATCACTGCTCATGTGTGAATGCATGTTTTTTTTCAAAAACAAGCGTGCAAGTGTGCGTATGTATGACTGTCTGTTATTGTGTTTGTGACTGTGTTTGTAACTGCGTGTCTCTTAAACAGTAATACAAGGCAGTGTCTTCCATTGCATGGAGCTTAGCTGCAGGGAGAACTGGTTCTTGGACATTCTCTGGAGATGGAGTTTCAGCTCTTGAGAGAGGACCTGTAGTATGTGTTTCCATCAAAATTTATGTGCACCATCCATTCCAGCCCCTTCCCTGGGGCTGACGGGTCCATCCAGTCATAATCGCTGGTTGTGATGGAGAATCCATAGACCACCCAGGTGAGGGAGAGGGTCTGTGAGGGCTTCACCAGCCCTGGGCCTGGCTCCTGAAACTGCACCTGGGACAGGACACCTGTGGACAAGGAACATAAGTCCTGTCAGTAATGTACAGTCACAGCCATCCCATGACCCCGTCTGACCCCTGAGACCCTCACCTTGGGGGGCTGTCACCAGGCACAGGAGAACACCCAGAAGTCTCATCTTCTTCTAGACCATAGCTCTGTCTTCCCAGAGACCTCAGCCCTTTGGTAGGGAGAGATGTGAGCCTGCAAAGCCAGTAGAGGATTTACTCTGGAGCTTAAACAGAAATTTGCATGTGAGTCGCCTTTTCTATAAGTGTAGGACCTGAGGTCAAGCTGTCCTGGTCATTCTGGGATCTCTGTAAGGCCATTTCTTCCCTTGACCTCACTCTGCATGTAAGTCAGGGACAGGGGACCAGCTGGGTCATGAAACACACTGAAATTAGGTTAAAGGATGGCCTAAACTTTCTGAGCATAAAAATAAATGGTGGACTAGAAGAGTAAGTTACACATTTAACTTTTCACAAATCTTTCAAACAGTTGTAAAAGGGATTAATGTTTGTTCAGAACAATGCTGAATCTCAACAACTTAGTGTATCTAAAATTTCCAAATTTTTGAATATAATTTTATACAATTATTTTCTACATTTATGCAAAAATAAAGGCAGTCATTCTCAATATCTAATATCTTAATGTAGACATTACTTTGACCTGAGAAACAACCTCCCAAGCACAGGCAGGTGGGACATTCTTGGTTCTTGATGCTGGGAAATTTGTGAATGTGTCTACTGCTTCCTTTGCAAACTCTTCTTTTATGCAAGCCCATGGCCTATTGCAGAGTACTGAAATTGAGTACATCAGAAGTAGTCATGGCTTTAAGTAGAGAAAAGACAAGAACTAACAGTAGAATCATTCATATGTTGAAATGATGCTAGAAGGAGATTGACCTGTTTTCTCAGTCTAGTGTTTCCAGTGATGTCAGGTTCAGAGGGAGGTTAGTCAAGAGAATTCCTACCATATAATATCTCATTAGAAAAGAAACTTTAACCCTGAGAGAAATCTGTCAATCCCAACCTCCTTCTGTCCTTCCCATGGAGGGTCACTGTGGTCAGAGGGTGCTGGGTTCTCCCACAAACATATAACAACCTTAATGCATAATGTGTACATTCTCCCATCAGACAAATGATTTGGAAATACATTCTTTATGCTTGTATTTTAATTTGAACAATGGAATTGTTGATGGCATAAATGCCTTTTAATTTAACCAAGGCTAATTTAACTATATGTTCTTTATCAGGGCCTGTTATGGGTAATTTTACAAAGAACTTTCCAGAAAAATGTTGAGTTTCTATTGTCCAGGTGGATTGGTTATAGCAGCCACAGGGACTGGAACAGGTTCTGGTACCAGAGGGGAGTGCTCCTTGGAAACTACCCATAAATCTTGACGTGACAGTGGAACTAGGTAAGGGGAGGAAGCTGGACTTGTTTTGAGTCACATGATAGAAATGTGCCTGATGCTCATGGTCAAAGCATTATTGGACATATGGGTTTAAAGGTTCCTCCAGAGAAGATCAGGAAAGAAGTGAAGGACATGATAGAGACACCTTGTATCATTGTAAGAAATACCTGAATAATGATGAGCAGGAGTTTGTTAGAAATAGAAATGTTAAAGATCATGAAGGAATGGATCAAGAGAAATAAGGAATGTGTCATTGCAAACTGGTGGGAAGGGGATCCATGTTTCCTACATGCACATTCTCACAGTGTCTCTGTTCTAGAAGGTAAAACATTCCCAGGTCCAGGAGATTCCCACTTGGACACCTTTGGGGTCCTTACTCACATGGTCACACCATGAATCACCCAAACCTGAAAATGTTGGATTCCATTTATGAAATCTCTCAACATTGACAGTGAAGAGTGGACACCCTCACTGGAGGAGCCACAGTGATGGTTTGTCTGTGTGAGGAGCCTTCATGTCATTGGACTAGTAATCCTGTCTTATTCCATCCTCATCATTCTCATCAGCAGCAACAGCAGTAGAAGTACCACAATTTGCTTACTTATAATCGACCTCATATGCTGTAGATAAGGCGGTTATCCACACACAATGACTTTTTATCAAATAATAAAAGTAGGTATCTCCTCTCTTGATGTCATTAGAAATTGAAATAATAACAGCCTCATCTTAAATTGATATGAGGCATTGCAAGCAGCTGATGACCTTGGATAGAGGAGAGATCCCGCCCAAGACAGTGGACCAAGTCCTCTGTAAAATTCTATGATCATCATCATGATCATCATCATGATCATCATTATTACCACCACCACCACAACACCACCACCATTATCATCATCATTTGCCAATTTATAGTTATTTTTTAAGTTACAGTAGACGTTGCTTTTGTACACCCACAATGACCATTTAACACAATGTTTGCTCAATTTTTATAATTGTTAAGTAAAATGTGTGGCCACGCTTTATTTTCTTTTCCATTTGATTGTGGAAAACTGATGGCTCCTTCCTGCTCCTTCTCACTTGGCCTCACGTGGGAATCTGAAAAGGAACAATGGGTCTCCTCTACAGAAGTCAATGAGAGGTTGAAACCACACAAGCCTCTGTAAGAAGAATTCTTCCCCTTCCCCACCAGATCAACTAAATAAAATCCCTGAGCCAGTCTCCTTTCCTGGCTCCATCAAAGCAGGTCTGACTTCCTAAAGGGCCTTTTCTATGCTTCCTATAGATTTCAACTATGTGCATAATAAACAGTCCATGTCCCTTGGTGTGTGTCTTTATCATCAACTTATACATCTGTACCAACCTGTTGTGGGTCCCTCTGCCTCTTCCTGGTGTCACGTACTCTCTATGCTATGAGTCTGATGACAATTCAATACCCGACACCACTGGGGTCCATCTTCTCTAACTTTGGTTTCACATACCTTTGGTGGCCACTGTCCAGCATTCAGTTGAGCTGTACTGTTAAGTAAGCAGAGTCTTTTGTTAGATTTAGTGCAACGTTCTCAACATGTAGGTTGCGACCCCTTTGGGGATCGAACAACCCTTTCACAGAGGTCGCCTAAGACCATCGGAAAACACATATATAATTACATACTGTTTTGTGATTAATCACTATACTTTATGTTCAATTTTTAACAATGAAATTGGGGGTCACCACAACATGACGAACTGTATTAAAGCATCGAGACATTAGGGAGGTTGACAACCACCGATTTAGGAGATGTGTGTCAGAAGATTTTATGATTAACTGTCATTTGTGCACACGAGTGTCTGAAAGGGATTCTCTGCCTATTGTGCACGTGATAAAGTTGTCCCTGTTTATAATAGACCTTTCTAACTCAGAGACTTCAGAGGTAAGTGCAGAGTCAGGAACCCAGAGGTTCCCTGAGGGAAACTGTGACATGAAGATGAAATCACACAGGAAACCAGTGCAAACCTCCAACTGCATCCGCTCCTGGGATGGTGCTTGTGTTCAACTACCCCGCGCGTCCTCATGGTCCCAGTTTGCGCTGCAGAGAGGGTTGTGTCTGGGCTCACACTGACTTCCCCTCACTGTGCCTCTTGTTCACAGTAATACAGGGAATTGTCCTTGGCTCATTTGCAGGTCAGTGGTGCTTTTGGAATCATCTCTGGAGATAATGAATCTGTCTTTCACAGATGTGTTGTATTCTGTGGTATGACCTTTGGCTTTGTGGATCGGGTCTAAACCGGCAGTTGGACATCGCCTAAGGGTTCCTGGATTGAAGAGGGTGCAGGCTGGGCAGAGGGGACCCCCTGCCCCCGTGCATGAATTTCATGCACTGGGCCTCTAGTGTCAGAATAAAGACAGGACCCCTATTATGGTCATAAATACAATCCCTTAAACAAGACATAGAAAAGGCCTTCCGTGAGCTCTGTTGCTGAGCCTTGAAGTAAAGGTAATTTAAGATGGAGCAGGAAATTGTGTATTTGTTTAACTCTCCAAATGCACCTGGTCTGGCCCCTGTGCTGGTCCTGAGTGCCCCCTGGTGTCCTGTGTGCCCCCTGCAGCCCAGCCCTGCTGCCCCCCTCAGGGAGGTTTGTGTCTGGGCTCACACTGACTTCCCCTCATTGTGCCTCTGGTACAGTAATACAC
This sequence comes from Myotis pilosus, assembly GCA_036010255.1. NCBI lineage: Eukaryota > Metazoa > Chordata > Mammalia > Chiroptera > Vespertilionidae > Myotis > Myotis pilosus. The sequence continues at coordinate 15,572,089 of JASKON010000027.1, forward strand.
AGCTGTGTCCTGGGCTCTCAGGCTGTTCATTTGCAGATACAGCATGTTCTTGGCATTGTCTCTGGAGATGGTGAATCGGCCCTTCACAGAGTCTGCGTAGGATGTGGTACTTCCATCACCATTAATATATGAGACCCACTCCAGTCCCTTCCCTGGAGCCTGGCGGAACCAGCCCATCCAGTAGCTAGTGAAGGTGAATCCAGAGGCTGCACAGGAGAGTCTCAGAGACCCCCCAGGCTGCACCAAGCCTCCCCCAGACTCCACCAGCTGCACCTCACACTGGACACCTGCAAACAGAGAGACACAAGGTGGACTGAGAATCACATGGAAGCAAGAACAGGCACAGGCACAGGGCTCAGCGCTCCCCTCTCCTGAGAATGACCTTGAAGAATGATCAGGAGGAAAAGGCAGCTTGGCACCAAGTCCATGGTGGAACCGCTGGGGTCCTGTCTCAGGTACTTGAGTTCTGGGTGTCTCCTCAGCATGTGGGACAGGGCCCCCTTTTATGAGCAGGAGGAGAGCCCCATTTGCATGGAGTCTGGATATAAGGGTGCAGTTAAGACCCTGGGCTGCATGCTTGACCTTGTCTTTCTACGGGGTAACCCCAGATGGAAAAGGACTTAAGGATGCTGGTGAAAAGGGGTCCAGTGCTGACCCTCCTTACCTCCCTTCTTTCCTGAGACCTGGTCACCCTGACCCCATGCCTTTGGGGGCAGCTTCCAGGATTGAGAGCCCTCCATCCTTGGGGTTTTGATGAGGACCCAGAGGTGCTCCCCCAGGATGTTCTGTGGATGGGGCTTCCTCTCGTTCTCCTTCACCCACCGTAAGCCATATTGCCTTTCTGGGGTTTGGGAATGAGAACTTGCATTGGATGATGCTTTTATTTTGAGACTAAAGATTGTCTCAATTTTTTTCCACAATCAGCTCTTCCATAAACCTCTCATGTGGACATGTGATGTGGCAGGAGACACTGGGCTGGACGCTGTGGCCGCAGCCTCCATCTCAAAACTGCTGTCCCTGTGCCAAGCACACAACTGCTTTCTTGAAACCACACAATACACTCAACTTCCCTGCTGTCCATGTGCAAAAGTCCTGTTTCCCAGCCTCTCAAATTGGGAGAAGTTCAATCATTCACAAAAGGAACCCTTGCTGGTGTGTTCAATGGTTAGAGCGTCAACCTGGGCACCAAAGATCTCGGGTTCGATTCCTGGACAAGGGCACATACCTGGGTTGCAGGATCACTCCCAGCCCCTGCTCAGGGGCAATGGGGAGTCAACCAATCCATGTGCCTGTCTCACATCAAAGTTTCTCTCTTCCCTTCCCCACTTCCCTACCTCCCTCCCTTCCATTCTCTCTCTCTGAAAAGAAATGGAAAAATATTCTTGGGTGAGAATAAAAAAATGAAAAAGGAACATGTTGGCGTTTGGAAGCAAAACCCTGGGTAGAAATTGAGGCACCGAGTCGTCCTTGGGGGCAGGGGAGCCCCTTCCTTCTAGGTGTCAGAGGGGCCACTTGCAGGTCAGTCCTCAGCTCTTCTTCTGGGGGCAGCCCCTTCCCACAACCTCTCCCTCTGCCCCATGCAGCACAGGCCCTGGCCAGCTCAGCTGGACTCGCTGGGGGTGAGGACCCACTCTGTCCACTCGCTTTGCCCTAAGAGGAGATCATGCCCACCCTGGTCTGAGCGAGGTCACCTACCCTAAAGCCAGGGGGCCAAGTACTGGTTCCAGAGGGAAACCATGGCCCTGGTGAGGTGAAGGGAGACCTGCCCCGTGGACACATTATGAGCCAATTGCAAAGCCGCACTAAGCAAGGCTCATCCATGAACTGCATCAGCTGCCCACACCGTGCTGATGGATGAGGTGTGCAGGGCGGCTGCATCGTCCCAAAGCCCTGCTCTCTGCTCAGCCTCAGACCCAGCTCACACCTCCCCAGGCTGCTGGTTCAGAGACACTGGGTCCTGGTTTAAAAGAAACGCAGAGATGAGGGGTTTTCAGGACTGAGAGGAGGAGGGGGTGGGAGTCAGTGTGCAATGGGGGCTGGGCTTCTCAGGCTGCAATCAAAATGCTGTGGAAGTGGGCACAGGAGGTGATGGCTGCACAGCACAGCAAAGGTGCCACATGCCACTGACTGTGCACTTTGTGGAAGAAACAAGGTAGACATGTGCCCAGGGACTGACAGTCACCTTTCAGGGTGATCTGGTCAGAATTTCCTAACTGGGCTGTTATGTGGGGAGTCACCCCGAGGCCTTAACTTTTTAGTAAAAGGCTTCTCTTTGCCTAAAGCCTGCCCTGCCCATAGTTCCTAAGCATCAAGGTCAACACTCCTTTAAAACAAGTCCTAACCACCCCCAGGAGAGCACTCTTGTTAAGTGCCTGCTATCCCACCCCCAGTGGGCTCTCTCCCACCTCCATGCAGCCTTCCTTCCTCCTCCTCAATCCCAAATATATCAGAGAAGCTGTGAGAGCAACTGTGACACTGGCATTCTCAGGGGCATCTGAGATCCTGCTTCCTTGCAACTGTCCTAGGTTTGGCTCAGATCAACTCTTAAAAAATTCTCCAAAGATCTGGACGTGCGTATGTCAACTACTTCAACGTGGTTCATGTATGTTGTGGGATTTATGCCAATTCAACCACCAAGGGGAACCTGGAAACGTGTGACAGGGGAGATGGGCACAGCTGGAGAGGCCTTGTTCCTAAGGAAGGAACCTGACATCCATGACAACCAACAGCAAACTTGTTTTCCCTCCAACACACGGGAACTCTTTAGACATCCTGGCGAGGTTGTTAATAATTGTGTGCACTTCCCTCTCCACATGGGGAAGAAGCAGGTATGAACATATGTTGTAAATGAAGAAAAGACGACATATTGATGTAAGAAATGTCCAAACATGGAGAGAATGTTTCACAAGCTTTTATTGGAGCCAAACTGTCAACTGTTGGGGAGCAAGACCTCAAATGCCCGGAGAATAACTAGGTGCAGCTGCGTTTGTGCATTTGAAGTTAAGGCGGGAAGGGGAGGAAGGTGACATGGAGGAGGGAGAGAGCGAGGCAGGGACTGGGTGACAGGACAGTTACCAGGAGGTGCTCTCCTGAGGGTGGTCATGCTGATGTCACAAGTGTGTCAACCCAGATGCACAGTAACAATGGGCGCAGTTGCTGAAGGGACAGATGAGCCTTTTAGTAAAGAAGTGATAAGCCTGGGGCTGGCCCACCCCCAGGGCTGCCCAGGTAGGAATGTGTGATCAGAGTTTCCTGGGAGGTTCCTTTCAGTCTCTGGATTATGTCAGAATAAAGACAGAGCCCCTTTTATGATCATAAATACAGTCCCTTAAACCAAATGTAGAAAAGGCCTTCTGTGAGCTCTGTTGCTGAGCTTTGAAGTAAAGGTAATTTAAGGCAGAGCAGGAAATTATGTCTTTTCTTCTCTCCAACTGCTCCTGGCCTGGCCCATATGCTGGTCCTGAGCGCCCCCTGCTGCCCTGAGTGCCTCCTGCATCCCAGCCCTGCTGCCTCCCTCAGGGAGCTTTGTGTCTGGGCTCACACTGACTTCCCCTCACTGTGTGTCCTGCACAGTAATACAAGGCCATGTCCTCGGTGGTCACAGACCTCAGCTTCAGGGAAAACTGGTTCTTGGAAGTGTCTGGGTCAATGACTTATGGACTTTGGAGAGATGGCGTGTACTCTCTGTACCACTTGGACCTGAAGTAGGTCCTTCCCAGCCACTGGAGCCCTTTCCCTGGGGGATGCCTGACCCAGTTCCAAGCAGCACTGTTGCTAGAGACACTGTCCCCAGTGATGGCACAGGTGAAGGACAGGGTCTGGGAGGGCTGCACTACTGTGGATCCCGACTCCAGTAGCTGCACCTGGGACAGGACACCTTGGACAGAAGGAAGCAACAAGGTTAATCAGTCCACATTTCTGTGAACATGGTTTTGAGCTCCCAGGTCCCCAGACACTGACCCCAGGGGAGCCCCAGCATGGGAAGGCAGAAGAGGAAGGAGACAGCCATGTCCCTAGGTCAGCCAGACTCAGCAGGCTCTGCGGCCCCAGTGGAGGCTGTATTTATACAGGAAGCTTCGCCTGGCATTTGCCTGAGCGTCACTCACTGATATAAGGCCCTGGGTGCGCACAGCCCACTGAGGCACAGACCCCAGTTCTGCAGCCAGATTTCTCCAGACATGGGTCCTTGGGCAGGTGGGACCCAAGGCAGGGGACACAGACAAGGGTGCTCAGAAGGGAGCTCCTGGGTGTGGGCGTTGTGGACCTTACACCAATTCCAGAGCCTGTTTACCAATGTGAATTGATTGGACTTCATTCATTCATTCATTTCACCAACACTCCTGTGACACTCCAGCATCCCTCTAGGCCAGTGGTCAGCCAACTGCGGCTCGCGAGCCACATGCGGCTCTTTGGCCCCTTGAGTGTGGCTCTTCCACAAAATACCGACTTCTGCCCACTGTAAGTGCACGCCTGAACGTGGTATTTTGTGGAAGAGTCACACTCCAGGGGCCAAAGAGCCGCATGTGGCTCGAAAGCTGCAGTTTGCCCACCACTGCTCTGGGCAACAAGGACAAATCAGTGAAGAAGACAGAGGCCCTGTCCCCGTGTTCTGGGGTCGCACACCAGGTGCTTTTGTTATATCGCAAATCAGGGAGCTGGACAAGATGCCTAATAAGCCAATTAGTTAGGAGTCATCTTTATTGCATGCAGAATCAGAGCAGATTACCTCTGTCAAATTCTGAGCAAACACAGGAGGGAGTATTTCGTTTTTATAACCTTCTAGTTTTTTGTGTAAGACAGCTTGTAACCTTGGATGAACAAACACTTGTCAGAATATGTGAATTAATTTCAGTATCAGTGTATCAGCCTCTTTAGATGGCTAGCTTGCAAGGTCAGACAGTTAAGTTTATCTTTTTCTATTATTTGAACTAAAAACAAAGTCATTTTATAGAATAAGAGACTGTCTTAAAGGGACAGAGTTTAAAATGACTGAGTTTATAGGACTAGGGACTATCTAACAATAGCAGAGAATTTCAAACAGCAGTTTTATACAAGATGGAGGTTACTGTGCTTCACTTGTGTGTCAGACACACACCATGTGGTTCCCAGAGCTGGACAACTGGAGAACCTGGGAACAGAGGGTGCAAGTGAGGGTCTTCAGCCCAGGCGACTGACTCACGGGGGAAGGACATAGGCCTGGGCTTGTGTTTTGACTCATGATGAGGTGCCCTCATGGTGAGCATGGGGAGCTGGGGACAAGAGGGCACCTCTGCAGGGAGCAGGGGCAGGACAGCTGAGACACCAAATGATAGATGCATAGAAGCTTTTCCTTCTAAAGTGACCCCAGTGGTTAGTCTGCAAAGAGCAACGGCTCCTGCCCTGGCTGTGAGGCTCAGTAGCTAGAGTGTCGGCCTGGAGAATGAAAGGTCCTGGGTTTGATTCTGATCACGGGCATGCACCTCGGTTGCAGGGTCCCCAGCCCTGGTTGAGGTGTGTGCAGGAGGTAACTGATTGATCTCTCTCTCTCTCCCACATCTCCCAGATGTTTCTGTCTGTTTCTCCCTCTGCCTTGCACTCTCTCTAAAAATCAATGGGAAAATACACTCAGTGAGGATTAACACAAAAAATATTTGAGAAAATAAATAAAAGAATGATGGCTCCTGACAGGAGTCACAGAATTGAGGTTCTGCTCAGGGAGTTCCCCAGTGTAGGAAATAGGCCTCTGAGATCCACCCCAGCACAGTCAGCTTTTATTGGAAAGGGTTACTGAGTGTCCCCAGGGCAAAGGGAATGCGGGAGGAGGGAAGAGGCTGTAAGAACAAAGAACTGTGCACCTGAGCCAGGTGGTCCCCTCCTCAAGTAGACAGGGTGAGGTGGAGACAACTCAAAAAGGCCTCGGACCATTTTTTTCATGTAACCCACCTACGTCCCTCCTTTGATTTCAATGTATAAAATATAGGAAAACCGGCCATTCTTAGGAGCATTATCTCAGTCTGTGGAGGTTCTGCATCCTGGCATTTGTCAACAGTTTGGTTGAAATAAGCTCACAAAAATTCTTTACAGATTTGAATGTGTTTTTTATGTTGACAGTACTAAGACAAGGTTTCCTCCTACCATGTCCTTCCTGTCCTGTTTTATTAAAATAAGGTTCCTTTATTTATTTAGTTTGTTTTGTTAATCCTCAACCAGATAGGAATTTGAGATCAGAGTCTCCCTTCAGTCACTGAATTTTGTCAGATTTACCTCAGAGCCTCCTCTTTTATTCACAAATGCAACCCCTAAACCTAGACATAGGAGAGGGCTTTCTGTGAGCTCTGTGGCTGAGCCTGGGAGCAAAGTTAATTTAAGGCAGAGCAGGAAATTGTGTCTTTGCTTAACTCTCCTCCTGCTCCTGGTCTGGGGACTGTACTGGTCTTGAGCGCCCCCTGGTGTCCTGGATGCCCCCTGCAGCCCAGCCCTGGTTCCTCCCTAAGGGAGGTTTGTGTCTGGGCTCACACAGATTTCCCCTCACTGTGTGTGTTGTACAGTAATACAGGGCAGTGTCCTGGGTGCTCAGGCTGTTCATTTGCAGATACAGCGTGTTCCTGGCGTTGTCCCTGGAGATGGTGAATCGGCCCTTCACAGCATTGGCATAGTTTGTGGTACTTCCATCAGGATTAATTTCAGCAAGCCACTCCAGCCCCTTCCCTGGAGCCTGGCGGACCCAGCACATCCAGTAGCTACTGAAGGTGAATCCAGAGGCTGCACAAGAGAGTCTCAGAGACCCCCCAGGGGGCACCAAGCCTCCCCCAGACTCCACCAGCTGCACCTCACACTGGACACCTGCAAACACAGAGACACAAGGTGGACTGAGAATCACATGGAAGCAAATACAGGCACAGGCACAGGACTCAGTGCTCCCCTCTCCTGAGAATGACCTTGAAGAATGATCAGGAGGAAAAGGCAGCTTGGCACCAAGTCCATGGTGGAGCCGCTGGGGTCCTGTCTCAGGCACTTGGGTTCTGGGTGTCTCCCCAGCATGCGGAGCAGTGCTGCCCTCTTTTATGAGCAGGAGGAGAGCCCCATTTGCATGGAGTCTGGACATAAGGTGCAGCTGGGACCCTGGGCTGCATGCCTGACCTTGTCATTCTCAGGGCGACCCCAGGTGGGAAAATTACTCAAGAATGCTGGCCACAGGGATTCCTATTACTCCCTCCCTCCCTACTTCCCTGAGACCCGGTCAACCTTGGGTTTGAGAGTCCTTGGTCCTTGGGGTTTGATGAGGACCCAGGGGTGCTGCTCCAGAGGCATGGGGACAAGGCATCCTCTTCCTCTAATGCACCTGCCGTGGGCCATGTTGCCTTTCTGGGTTTGGGAATAAGATTTGCCTTGGGAATCAACATCATTAAAATGTCCATACTACCCAAAGCAATCTATAAATTCAACGCACTTCCCATTAAAATACCAACGGCATACTTCATAGATCTAGAACGAACTCTCCAAAAGTTCATCTGGAATAAAAAAGACCCCGAATATCTGCAGCAATCCTGAAAAAGAACAAAGTAGGTGGGATCTCAATACCAGATATCAGGATGTATTACAAAGCCACTGTTCTCAAAACTGCCTGGTACTGGCACAAGAATAGGCATGTAGATCAATGGAATAGAATAGAGAGCCCAGAAATTGGCCCGAACCAATATGCTCAATTAATATTTGACAAAGGAGGCAAGATCATACAATGGAGCCAAGATAGTCTCTTCAATAAATGGTGTTGGGAAAATTGGACAGATATATGCAAGAAAATGAAACTAGAACACCAACTTACACCATACACAAAAATAAACTCAAAATGGATAAAGGACTTAAATGTATGACAGGAAACCATAAAAATTCTAGAAGAATCCAAAGGCAACAAAATCTCAGACATACGCCAAAGCAATTTCTTCACTGATGCAGCTCCTAGGGCACTTGAAATTAAAGAGAAAATGAACAAATGGGACTACATCAAAATAAAAAGCTTCTGCACAGCAAAAGAAACCATCAACAAACAACGAGAAAACCCACTGTGTGGGAAAACATATTTGCCAATGTCATATCTGATAAGGGCCTAATCTCCAAAATTTATAGGGAACTCATACAACTTAACAAAAGGAAGATAAACAATCCAATCAAAAAATGGGCAAAGGACCTAAATAGACACCTTTCAAAAGAGGACATTCAGAAAGCCAAGAGACATAAGAAAACATGCTCAAAGTCACTAATCATCGGAGAGATGCAAATCAAAACAACAATGAGGTACCATCTCACACCTGTCAGACTGGCTATCATCAACAAATCAACAAATGACAAGTGCTGGAGAAGATGTGGAGGAAAAGGAACACTTGTGCACTGCTGGTGGGAATGCAGACTGGTGCAGCCACTATGGAAGACAGTATGGAGTTTCCTCATAAAACTGAAAATGGAACTCCCATTTGACCCTGTGATCCCACTTCTAGGAATATATCCCAAGAAACCAGAAACACCAATCAGAAAGGATATATGCACCCCTATGTTCATAGCAGCACAATTCACCATAGCTAAGATCTGGAAACAGCCTAAGTGCCCATCAGTAGATGAATGGATTAGAAAACTGTGGTACAACTACATGATGGAATACCATGCTGCTCTAAAAAGGAAGGAACTCCTACCATTTGCAACGGCATGGATGGAACTGGAGAGCATTATGCTAAGTGAAATAAGCCACCAGTCAATGAAGGAAAAATACCACATGATCTCACTCATTCATGGATAATAGAGACCATTATAAACTTTTGAACAATAATAGATACAGAGGAAGAGCTGCCTCAAACAGACTGCCAAACTGCAGTGGGAAGGCCGGGGAGGGTTGAGCGGCAGGAGGTAGGGGGGTAAGAGTTCAACCAAAGGACTTGTATGCATGCATATAAGCATAACCAATAGACATAAGACACTCGGGGATGGGGGGGCTAGAGGACTGTCTAGGGCGGGGGGCAAAATGGACACATATATAATACCCTTTGTAATACTTTAAGCAATAAAAAAAAAAAAGATTTGCCTTGGAATGATGATGATGCTTTTATTTTGAGACTGAAAGATTCTCTTGTTCTTTTTCCCAATCAGATCTTCCATGAAACTGGAGCGTCAACATGTGAAGAGGCAGGACAGGCTGGGCTGGAAGCTTCCTTGCTGGGTCCCATCTCACTCTGCCCACCACCTCCTCTAGGGAAGGCCATGACGAATGTCCTCCTGGATGACCCAGGATGGAAAACAAAAAGAAGAAATACAAGGGAGAAAGGCCCAGTACCAGCGATGATGATGGACATTAAGAGCTGTCATGCATTTTGAGTGGAAAGTGACCTCAATGAGAACATTGGACGGTGGGCTTGGTAATTTCCACCGATGCTGAGAGTGGCCCTTTCCCTCCTAGAAAGAGGCGGACACAGGACCCTGTCCTCTGTCAGCTCGCACAGGGAGCACCTCAAAGCAGAGCAGCACAGGCAGCCTCTGTGTCTAACACACACTAGCCTCACAGGATTGCTTACATGCGGTCCCGCTAAGCCAGGAACAATTTGCTCCTAGTGCGTTGTTTGTAACATGTTAAAACATACCATGACATATATGTTGTTTCCAACATAGGCCACATAGGACATGCCTGTCATTTATGACATGTGTGTCAGCTATGACAGGCATGCAGCACAGATAGGCATGTCACTTCTGACACTTACATCGCCAACGACATGCATGCCACCTAAGATGTATTTTGCTTATTCCATCTTTGGAGGCTCACCCTGGTATATAATTTGGAAATTGGCCTGTCATTTATTCGTCTAGGGACAAGCCATGCTTTTCTGAATAAACAAGTCCTACAACAAGTGCTACAGGACCTCAGACCAAGAGATTGCACAGACTCCCTCCCCCAGGTGACACCAGCTAGGTGGGCTGCTGGGCCAGCCCTCCACATCTCCATGCTGAGCTCAGTGCTCCTGGCGTCTCTCTGCTGAGGGGTAAAGCCAAGCGGCAAGAGGTGGCCTGAGCCCTGGCCAGTTTAGCTCAGTGGATAGAGCATCAGCCTGCTGACTTAAGGGTCCCAAGTTCGATTTCGGTCAAGTGCACTTGCCCAGGTTGTGGGCCTGATCCCAGTAGGGAGTGTGCAGGTAATAGCAGATCAATGATCCTCTCTCATCATTGATGTTTCTATCTCTCTCTCCCTCTTCCCTTCTTCTCTGAAATCAATCAAAATATATATTTTAAAAAATAGAATTGTCACTGGCTGGGCAGTTCAGTTGGTTGCAGCATCATCCTGATACAGCAAGGTTGCAGGTTTGATCCCCAGTCAGAGCACATACAAGAATCAACCAATGAATGCATAATAAATACAACAACAAATCAATGTTTCTCTCTCCCTTCCTCTCTCTCTCTCAAAAAAAAAAATCAATAATTAAAAATTTTTAAAAAGAAACAGGATTGCTTTTAAAAAATAGAATTCTCCAGGCCTCTGGGGGGCCTTGTGCCCCACGGGGACCCTTGAGAGTGGGTGACTGAGCGGAGATCTCTGCTTCCTTCCCTCCAATGAATTCTTACTGAGAGGACCCCCTCTGGCTCCTTTATGCCTCCTTCCTGGCCAAGCGTGGAACTTTCTTCCTCTCAGGCTTGATCGGGACTCTAGAGACACAACTGGAGGGAACCATGAGAGCCCAGACCTCCCTGTCCCTCCTGGGCGACCATGGGCTGGGATCAAAGGGAGCTCCACAGTGGTCATGGGGACAAGGCAGTAAGACTGAGAGAAAGAGGATCATGATGCAGGGGCCCGCCGGCCAGTGGTGCCATAGTGGGTGAGGCACCAGAGGGCGAGGACACAGTGGGTAGGGCATGGTGGTGAGGCCAAACTGGGTGAGGTCACTGTGGGTGAGAACACAGTGGGTGAGGACACAGTGTGTGAGGACACAGTGGGTGAGACCACAGTGGGTGAGGACACACTGGCTGATTTCACAGTGGGTGAGACCACAGTGGGTGAGGACACAGTGGGTGAGGACAAAGTGGATGAAGACACACTGGCTGATTTCACACTGGGTGAGGGCGCAGTGGGTGAGGACACAGTGGGTGACACCGGTCACAGTGGATGAGGTCACAGTGGTTGAAGACACAGTAGGTGAGGTCACAGTGTGTGAGGCACCAGTGGGTGAGGTCACAGTGGGGGCGGACATAGTGGGTGAGGACACAGTGGGTGAGGTCACAGTAGATGAAAACACAGTGGGTGAGGCACCAGTGGGTGAGGTCACAGTGGGTGCGGACACAGTGGGTGAGGACACAGTGGGTGTGGACATAGTGGGTGAGGACATAGTGGGTGAGGACACAGTGGGTGAGGTCATAGTAGATGAAAACACAGTGGGTGAGGACACAGTGGGTTGAGGCACCAGTGGGTCTGTTGGTTCTGTGACCAGCGCCTCCTGGCCATGCCTGTCACTGCAGAGTGGAAACACCCTGCTCTTTGAGGCCTGGATCCAAGGAATGTCCTGTCAGTGGCAACAGGTTAAACAGAGCTCCAGGAGCTTCATTGATTTATTTTTATTTATTTACTAGAGGCCCATTGCACCAAGAGATTCATGCAAGAGGCCTTCCCCTCCCCTGGCGGCCAGCACCGGTTTTCCTCTGGCACTCGGGACCCAGGCCTTTGCTCCGGACGGAACCTTCAGTCTTCATGGCTCTGGATGGAGCCTTCAGTCTTCGCTCTGCTGATTTGCCCCTACGTATGCAAATCGTTGGGTTAATTTGCGTACTCTCCTCATTGGCTGGTAAGTGTAGCAGAGGGATGGTTAATTTACATGTTTGTCTGTTATTCGGTAAGACTAGATGCCCAGTGTGCACGAAATTGTGCATGAGTAGCTCGCTTCTGCTTGCCTCAGCTGGCTGCCCTGACCAACACTGCTAGTAGCTCTCGCCCTGCCCTCCACCCCTCCTAGCCCTCCGCTGCTCATAGCCTTCACCCACTTATAGCCCTCCCCTGCTTATAGCCCTCCACCGCTTATAGCCCTCCCCCACTTATAGCCCTCTGAAGCTTATAGCTCTCCACCACTACAGGCTCACGCCCTGCCCCACCTGCCACAAGAGCCATGGCTCCTTTGGTCGTGATGGCATGACAGCGAAGGGCTTTTTATTAATATAGATTTTTAAATCCTCACCCGAGGATATTTCCCCATTGATTTTTTTAGAGAGTGGAAGAGAGACGGAAAGACAGTGAGAAACATCAATGTGACAGAAACCCGTGGATTTATTGCCTCCTGCAATAGCCCAGACCAGGACCCAGGCTGGGGAGGCTGTTGCAACCAAGGTCCATGCCGTTGACCATAATCAAACCTGGGACCCTTCAATTTGCAGGCCGATGCTCTATCCACTGAGCAAACCGACCAGGGCTATTTTATTTTTTATGATGAAGAGGAAACAAACTTGTAAAGGAAACCCCTCTTTGGCCAATCCCTGCACATGCCTTTGGGGCTGCATTCTTGAGTTTAGTCAGTCCAGTAGTTCTGAGTGCCCCCTGCTGGCCCTGAGCGCCCCCTTGTGTCCTGAGCGGCCCCTGCAGCCCAGCTCTGCTGCCTCCCTCAGGGAGGTTTGTCTCTGGGCTCACACTGACTTCCCATCACTGTCTCTCTTGCACAGTAATACCCGGCCATGTCCTCGGCTTTCAGGCTGTTCATTTGCAGATACATTGTGTTCTTGGTGTTGTCCCTGGAGATGGTGACTTGGCCCTTTACAGAATCGGCATAGTATGTGCTACCACCATAATCAGTAGTGAGTGAGACCCACTCCCGCCCCTTCCCTGGAGCCTGGCGGACCCAGCCCATCCAGTAGCTACTGAAGGTGAATCCAGAGGCTGCACAAGAGAGTCTCAGAGACCCTCCAGGTGGCACCAAGCCTCCCTCAGACTCCACCAGCTGCACCTCACACTGGACACCTGCAAACACAGAGACACAAGGTGGACTGAGAACCACATGGAAGCAACAACAGGCACAGACACAGGGCTCAGCGCTCCCCTCTCCTGAGAATGACCTTGAAGAATGATCAGGAGGAAAACGCAGCTTGGCACCAAGTCCATGGTGGAGCCGCTGGGGTCCTGTCTCAGGCACTTGGGTTCTGGGTGACTCACCAACATGTGGGGCAGTGCCCTCTTTTATGAGCAGGAGGAGAGCCCCATTTGCATGCAGTCTGGATATAAGGGTGCAGCTGGACACGGGGCTGTATGCCTGACCTTGTCATCATAAGGGTGACCCCAGATAATGAAGAACTCAAGGATGCTGGCCACAAGGGGTCCTCTCTGACCCACCTTTCCTCCCTATTTCCCAAGATCCAGTCAGCCTGACCGTATTCCTTTGTGGGCAGTTTCCAGGATTGAGAGTCCTCCATTCTTGGGGTGTTGATGAGGACTCAGGGGTGCATGGGTGGGACTACCTCTCCCTCTCCTTCACCCGCCGAGGGCCATGTTGCCTTTCGGGGGATTGGGAATAAGAACTTGCACTGGATGATGCTTTTATTTTGAGACTGAAAGATTCTCTTTGCTGTTTTCCCCATTCAGATCTTCCACAAAACTCGAGGGTGTACATGTGACTCAGCAGGAGAGGCCGGATGGATGGTGTGGCCACAGCCTCAGTCTGTAAACTGCTGTCCCTGTCAGAGCTTGTAACTGCCTTCCCAAAACCACAGATTCCACTTAACTTCCCTGCTGTTCCTGTGCAAAGGTCCTGTTTTCCCAGCCTCTCAAACTGGAACAAGTTCTGTCTTTACAAATGGAGCCCTGGCCGGTGTCGCCCAGTGGTTTACACATGGCCCTGGCATCACATGGTCTCACATTCAATTTCCAGTCAAGGTTGCTGCTTCACTCCTGGCCCTGGTCAGGGTCATTGAGGAAACAACCAATCCATGTGCCTCTCTCACATCAATGTTTCTCCCCCCATCCTCCACCCCGATCCCCAATTCTCTCTTCCATTCTCTCTCTCTGAAAAGTAAGGGGAAAAGTATCTTTGGGTGAGAATAAAAAAATAATAAAAGGAACATGTTGGCTTTTGGAAGCAAAACCCTGGGTAGAAATTGAGGCACCAGTCGTCCTTGGGGGCAGGTGAGGCCCTCCCTTCTCGGTGTCACAGGGGCCACCTGCAGGTCCGTCCTCAGCTCTTCTTCTGGGGGCAGCCCCGTCCCACAGCCTCTCCCTCTGCCCCATGCAGCACAGGCCCCGACTAGCTCCGCTGGACTTGCTGGGGGTGAGGCTCCCACTCCCCCTACTTGCTTTGCCCCAAGAGGAGACCATGTCCACCTCAGGTCTGAGCGAGGTCACCTACCCCAAAGCCAGGCGTCCAAGTGCCGGTTCCCGAGGGAAACCACGGCCCTGGTGTGGAGAGCGGAGACCTGCCCTGTGGACACATTATGAGCCCATTGCCCAGCTGCACTAAGCAAGGCTCATCCATGAACTGCATCAGCCGCCCACACCATGCTGATGGATGAGGTGTGCAGGGCGGCTGTCATGTCACAAAGCCCTGCTCTCTGCTCAGCCTCAGACCCAGCTTGCACCTCCCCAGGCTGCTGGTTCAGAGACACTGGGTCCTGTTTAAAAGAAACACAGAGATGAGGGGTTTTCAGGCCTGTGAGGAGGAGGGGGTGGGAGTCAGTGTGCAATGGGGGCTGGGCTTCTCCAGGCTGCAATCAAAATGCTGTGGAAGTGGGCACAGGAGGATATGGCCGCTCAGCACAGCAAAAGTGCCACATGCCACCAACTGTGCACTTTGTGGAAGAAACAAGGTAGACACGTGCCCAGGGACTGACAGTCACTGTTCAGGGTGATCTTGTCAGAATTCCCCAACTGGGCCATTATGGGGGGAGTCACCCCGAGGCCTTAACTTTTTAATAAAAGCTTCTCTTTGCCTAAAGCCAGTCCTGCCCCTAGTTCTGGAGCATGGAGGTCAACACTCCTTTAAAACAAGCCCTAACCGCCCTCAGGAGAGCACTCTTGTTAAGTGTCCTGGGATCTAACCACCGCCTACCCCCTCCCACCTCCATGCAGCCTCCTTCCTCCTCCTCAATCCTAAACCTGTCAGAGAAGCTGTGAGAGCAACTGTGACACTGGCATTCTCAGGGGCATCTGAGATCCTGCTTCCTTGCAACTGTCCTAGGTTTGGCTCAGATCAACTCTTAAAAATTCTCCACAGGTTTGGACATGTGTATGTCAACTACATCAACATGGTTCACGTATGTTGTGGGTTTTATGCCAATTCAACCACCAAGGAGAACCTGGAAACGTGTCACGGGGTAGATGGGCACAGCTGGAGAGGCCTCATTCCTAAGGAAGGGAACCTGAGGTCCATGACACCCAACAGCAAACTTGTTTTCCCTCCAACACACGGGAACTCTTTAGACCTCTAGGTCGCAGGCTTTTAATAATTGTGTGCGCTTCCCTCTCCACACGGGGAAGAAGCAGGTATGAACGTATGTTGTAAATGAAGAAAAGGCGATATGTTGATGTAAGAAATGTCTAAACATGGAGAGAATGTTATACAAGCTTTTATTGGAGCCAGACTGACAACTGTTGGGAAGCCAGACCTCAAATGCATAGAGGATAACCATTTGAAGCTGTGTTTGTGCATTTGAAGTTGAGGCGGGAAGGTGAGGAAGATGACATGGAGGAGTTAGAGACCGAGGCGGGGACTGGGTGACAGGACAGTTACCAGGAGGTGCTCTCCTGAGGGTGGTCATGCTGATGTCACAGGTGTGTCAACCCAGATGCACAGGAACAATGGATGGGGTTGCTCAAGGGAAAGTTGAGCCTTTTAGCAAAGAAGTGATAGGCCTGGGGCAGGCCCACCCCCAGGACTGCCCAGGTAGGAATGTATGATCAGAGCCTCCTGGGAGGTTCATTTCAGTCCCTGGATTATGTCAGAATAAAGACAGAGCCCCTTTTATGATCATAAATACAATCCCTAAACCTACACATAGGAGAGGGCTTTCTGTGAGCTCTGTTGCTTGGAGCAAAACTATTTTAAGACAGAGCAGGAAATGTTATCTTTGCTTAACTCTGCACCTGCTCCTGGTCCTGGGCCTGTGCTGGTCCTTAGCGCCCCCTGGTGTTCTCGACGCTCCCTGCAGCCCAGCCTTGCTGTCTCCCTCAGGGAGGTTTGTGTCTGGGCTCACACTGACTTCCCCTCACTGTGTGTCTTCCACAGTAATACACGGCCGTGTCCTCGGTGGTCATGGACCTCAGCTGCAGGGAGAACTGGTTCTTGGACGTGTCTGGATCAATGACTAACCGACTTTGGAGAGATGGCACGTGCTCTCTTTACCACTTGGAACTGAAATAGATCCTTCCCAGCCACTGGAACCCTTTCCCTGGGGGCTGCCTGACCCAGTGCCAAGCAGCACTGTTACTGGAGACACTGTCCCCAGAGATGGCACAGGTGAGGGACAGGGTCTGCGAGGGCTGCACCACCGTGGAGCCTGACTCCTGCAGCTGCACCTGGGACAGGACACCTGGGACAGAAGGAAGCAACAAGGTTAATCAGTCCACGTCTCTGTGAACACGGCTGTGAAACCCCACATACCCAGACACTGACCCCAGGGGAGCCCCAGCATGGGAAGGAAGATGAGGAAGGGGACAGCCATGTCCCTGGGTCAGCCAGACTCAGCAGGGTCCCCGGCCCCTTTGAGGCTGTATTTATACAGGAAGCCACGCCTGGCATTTGCCTGTGCATCGCTCTCTGATATAAGGCCCCGGGTGCGCACAGCCCACTGAGGCATGGACCCCAGTTCTGCAGCCAGATTTCTCCAGACATGCGTCCTTGGGAAGGTAGAACCCATGGCAGGGGCCACAGACAAGGGTGCTCAGAGGGGAGCACCTGAGTGTGGGCATTGTGGACCTAACCCCAATTCCAGGGCCTGTTCATTCACATTAATTGATTGGACTTCATTCATTCATTTATTCCACCAGCATTGAGGCCCATTGACACACCAGAGTCCCTTTAGGTAACAAGTACGAATCAGGGAAGAGAATGAGGCCCCGTCCCCATGTTCTGGGGTCGCAAGCCAGGTTCTTGTGGGTCAGACACACACCATGTGGCCCCCAGAACTGGGCAGCTGGAGATCCTGGGAGCAGAGGGCACAAGTGAGTGTCCTCAGACCAGGGGACCCACAGGGGAAGGACATAGGCCTGGGCTGGCGTTTTGCCTCCTGATGAGGTGCCTCACTCTGGACACAGGGAGTGTGGCCTGGATGGGGATCCTGGTGGGTTGTGGGATGGTATGTGATGCGCAGGGTCCGCCCCAGTGCCTCCTGGCTTCTCCTCGAGGTGCAGGGGCTCGAAGAGAGGAGGCACATTTTCTATTCAGAGATGACGTGACTATTCACATGGAAAATCCTAAAGAATCTGGAAAGACAGACCCGGACACGACTTGGTATACAAGCACCAACCAGTGGGAAAATGCATCTGGAGAGAAAAACAACCACCACCACCCCCTGCGAGGCATAAAAACAGAGAGAAAGTACCTAAGGATCAACCTAAAGCCTGACGCCCAGGCTCTGCCCACAGAAAGTGATAACACATTGTCAAGAGCCCTGACGAGGGTGTGACCCAGAGAAACCAACGCGCTTTTTCAGCAAAAGGCTACACACCATGTCCACACCCACCGTGTGAGAACGCCGTCATTCTTTATTCAAAAACTGAGCTGTGTGTGAGCTCCTTCATCATTCCTACTGGAACATGCACACGGTCCTACCTGGGCTTGGTACTAAGACTGGGTTTCCTCTTACCATTTCTTACTTTTTTAAAAATATTTCTTTATTCATATAGTTAGTTTTCTTCATCCTCATCCAAAGATATTTTCCCACTTATTTATAGACAAAGTGGAAGGATGCAGGCAAGGCAGAGAGTTATTGGGGCACATTGAGTCCTTGCCTCCTACAGGCACGGATCCAGGTTGCAACTGAGGCCTGTGCCCTTGACAGAAATTGAACCAAGGACCCCTCAGTCTGAAGTCTGATGCTCTATCCACTGAGCCTCATGGACTAGGGCCCCTCCCACCATGTGTAGCTAACACTGTGGAGGCCCCTGCAACACATGCAGGCAGCCAGGGTCCTGCCAGGTGGACCAACAGACCTGGGGGCTGTCTGTGTTGCTGGGACGAGGGGAACTAGGGTGGAGAGGCCCCCAGAAGGGCAGCCCCAGGTGCCAGGGTACAGGGGTGCATGGGGAGCTGGGCTGGAACCTCTCTCCAGAGACTTAATGAGGAAGAACCACCCAGACCCCCTCTCCTGCAGGCTGATGCTGGGCCTCGCTGTGGGGACCCACCTGAAGCCAGGTGGTCAGGCACCATGAGGGCTGAGGGAAACACAAACCTACATTAGAGAAAAGTCCATTTTCCCAGGTGTCAGGATAGAGCACCTTCAACATGCATGTAAGTTTTAATGTCAGTTTAAAAGCTCACTGAGGACTCCCCAGCTTTACACCCCAGTGTGTTTTCTGTGGACCTTGGAACCATCTCTGAAGTGTGACCACTAGGGGCACCCTCTCACCACTTCTGTGAGAGGAAGAGGGCAGCCAGACTTCAGGGGGCTCCTGGCTCCCAGGTGCAAACCTACTTCCTGTTCTAAAGAGGCTGGAGGTTTCATGTTCCCTGGGATCAGGTCAATGAGCAAACACATGAGGCCCCTCCAGTCACCAGGGGATTTAGGGTGAACTCTGGGTGACAAGTAGTGCCGCCAAGTTCCTACTGAGGCTGCACCTTTGTGAAAAGCTGTGTTTCTGTGGATGGTTTCCCACAAGAACTCAGTTCCGTCCCCTTATCTGCTGCTTTGACAACCCCATAGGGGCAACACCACTGCACTTATGATAAGTCTCCAAATAGATCATTTTTGTGTATTGAGCCTTGATTTTGAAGTTGATTCCTTTGATTTTTCTTCATAGATAACTATGTCACGCATCAGTAGGGGCACCTGGTATCTCCATTCACATTTGAATGTCTCGATGCATCTTTCTTGTCTTATTTCACGTGTTAAACGTCAAGTACAATGTTGAATAGAAGTGATAAGAGTGGACCTTTTTTACTTTGTTCCCATCTGAGGTGGAATCATTTAACTTCCAACAATTGAGTATGATTTTAGTTTCAGGAGTCACATGATCAGATTGAGGAAGTGCCCTTCTATACCAAGTTCTCTAAGTGTGTTTATCATGAATGAATGCTGCGCTTTGTCACACACTTTTCTGTATCAATTTTATGACCATGTGAATTTTCTTCTTTACACAGTTGACCTGATGAATTACATTGGTTGATTAAAAAATATTGAATCAGCTTTGAATTGTTGGGATAATTCCAGCTATGTCATGATGTAGTATGATTTTCTTATACTGCTGGCAGGATTGGCTAATATTTTGTTGAGGATTTTAGTAAATATGTTAATAAGAGATTTTGGTCAGTAGTTTACTATTTGTACTGAGTACACAAAGAATGCCAGTCTCATAAGAATGCATTGGGGAACATGTTTATATCTCCTAATTAATTTCTGATATTGGTCATTTGTCTCTTTGCCAGTCTTGTGAGCATTTGATTAGTTTTATTGATCTTTCCAAATATTCAGCTGTTGGCACCATTCATTTTTCTCTATTATTTTTCTGTTTTTATTTCATTAATCTTTTCTCATCTTTATTTTTCCTTCCTTCTGCTTGATTTTAGGTGATTTTGATCTTCCTTTTCTAATTTCTTTTAAAAAAAATCTTTCCTATTGAGAGTATTACTAATGTTCACCCTTTTCTCCCCCATATCACCTGTCCATCCACTCCAGCCCCATCCCAGGGCTTCATCAATCCCCTATCTGTGTCCATAGGTAATGCATATGCATATGAGTTCTTTGATTTATGTCTTTCTACCCTCCTCTCCCTCTTCCCTCTGAGGATTGTCAGTCTGTTCCATGTTTCCATGCATCAGGTTCTATTTTATTCATCAGTTTGTTTCGTTCCTTAGATACTTTGTTCATTTATTTTGGTTCTTAGGCTCAATTGTTGATAGATATGTATGTATTGCTATTATTTTATTCATATTTTTAATTTTTTATTGATTTCACAGAGGAAGGGGGGTGAAGAGAGAGAAATAACAGAGAATCACTGATCAGCCACATTCGGCATGTCCCCCAACGGGGATCGAGCCAGCAACTTGGGCATGTGCCCCTGGCAAGAAACAAACCTGAAACCCTTCAGTCAGCATCCCTATGGAAATCCACTGAGCAAAACCACCTAGGTCTTTGTTCATGTTCCCTCCTTCTCCTCCTCCTCCTCCTCCTCCTCCTCCTCCTCCTCCTCCTCCTCCTCCTCCTCCTTCTTCTTCTTCTTCTTCTTCTTCTTCTTCTTCTTCTTCTTCTTCTTCTTCTTCTTCTTCTTCCTCTTCTTCTTCCTCTCCTTCTCCTTCTCCTTCTCCTTCTCCTTCTCCTTCTCCTTCTCCTTCTCCTTCTCCTTCTCCTTCTTCTCCTTTTCTTCATTTGCCTCCCCTCCTCCTCTGTGTCCTCCTCTTCCTCCTTCTGGATATGTAGAGCTGTAATCTGCTATGGCCTCCCAGAAGGTGAAAAGTCAGCCACTACATGGAGGCACCAAGCAGGAGCTACAGGGGGATCTGCAGATGACTGCTACTTGTATTGGGCTTGGAAGTGCCCAGGCAAGTACAAATTGTGAAGCATGGCAGAGTGGCACAAGTGTTGGGTCTTGGGCCACTTATTGATAGTTTTGGGGCATGCTGATGCTAGCTGATGCTTGTTTGAGATATTTTAGGAGAGTCTGAAACCTGAGCCAGGATAAGCCATTCAAATGGAAAGGCTGCTGTTAACAGTTTGGATGGGGCTGCAATTTGGATGGGTTGGGTTCTCCGGGAATCACCAGGGCAGAGCAAACTGTGTGAGCCACACTTATGGAACCTCAGATACGGCATCCAGGCTGCTATGAAATGGGAGAGGTCCCAGCGCAGAAACAATGACTCCTGTGAGCAAACCCACCTCAAGTTCCTGCCATAAATGCCAGACAATCCAGTTACTTCTTGTAGGTCCCAGGATCCCCCAATTCCACCACTTATGGATGGAGCTCAGAGGAAGCCAGACCCTGTAAGTTCTTGTGTTGACCCTTTAAGAGATACAGCCTGGGTCTCCAGCTGCCTCCATTCACTCAAAGACAATCATTTCTGGTTTTTGGAACCTGAAGTTATGAAGAATTCTCCTTCAACCTCTGGAACCCTGGATTCAAAGTCTTGTGTGGGACTGGGACACTTTGCTTCTCACAGGAGGCCTCCACAGCTGAGATATCTCTCCCAAATAAAAACACGCCACATGTGGATGTCGGACTAGTGTGTTCCCCACCTCTGCCCTTCCTACCAGTCTTGATGTGCTTTCTTCTTTACCCTCCTAGTTTGGAATGATGGTTGTTCTCTATTTTAGTTGTACATCCCATGTGGTTGTGGGAGGCAGCGAGAACATGCATTTACCTCTGCCTCCAAATTGGTTCTCACCATTTTCCAATTTTTTAAAGTGGAGGTGTATGTTATTGCTTTAAAGATCTTTGTTCCTTTCTAATATAAGTATTTAATGCTATACATTTCCCTCTAAGTACTGCTCTCACTGCATCTCAGAAAATTTGATATTTTGCAATTCCATTTCCTTCCAGGTTTGACATACATTTTCATTAGTGTAGAATTCTACCCTGATGCTCCTTCAATGCTCCTTCGGCTCTTTAGAGTCATCACTCCATTGTCTTCTGGTTTTGGTCGTTTATCATGTGACCTTTGATGTTTCCATTAATCTTGTTCCTTGACTCATGTGTGGATTTTTCCTTGCTGGCCTTAGGCATTTTATCTTTTTCACCAGTTTGACTTTATTGTGTCTGGATTCAATGTTGTTTATTTTAATTCTTCTTGGGGTACATTGGTGTTCTTAGATCTCTTTATAGTTTACATCAAATTCTGAGAAACTATTTGCCATAATTTCTTCAGACATTTTACTTGGTGCCCTCTCTCTCGTCTTTATGGGATTCCAATTACATGTATATAGATTTGATTGTTTTATTGTCTCTTATATTCCTGCCCCCCTACTGGCCTGGTTGCCCCCTACCTGTCCAGAAGGAAGTCAGAAATCCAGAAGATTTCCAGTCACCCTGGCTAATTAGAATATTACCCTTTTATTATTATAAGTTGATATCAGAGAGGATGAGTGAGGGAGAGAGAGACAGAAACATAAATGATGGGAGAGAATCATCGATTGGCTGCCTCCTGCACACTCCACACTGGGGATGTTGCCCACAACCTGGGCATGTACCCTGACTGGGAATGGTACAGTGACCTCCTGGTTCACAAGTCGAGCCATGCTGGCCAGACTGTTCCCCCACTTTTAGGATTCACAGAGCTCCCTGTGTACTTGGGCTCTGGTCAGTGGGATGTTGGCAACATTATAGGTGACCAGGCACCAGCCCTTCCCTGACTGCCCTCTGACCCAGTGACCATATGCTTGTCCATTACGATGCTCTGCAGCTCACAGCCCCCCAGGAGGTTCCCTCAGCACAGGCGTGAGCTGTTGGAGGTGCTCAGAGGTCAGTGATCACCTGTGTCTCCACCAGATACAGGAGGGGCCCGCATTGCCTGATATCACATGTGGGCACTGCATGTGGGCTCAGCAGGGTGCCTGAGGCCAGCTTCATAACACCTGAGTGGTCCTGTCCCTGGCGTCACAGGGAGGGCCTGGCATAAGAGATGGGCATAAGGGGATGGCGTGGGGGTGCATTTAAGACAAAACCTACCAGGGCGGGAAGGAGAGGGCAGAGCGCCACCACACGGGACGTCCTGTGCCGGTCCGATGGGGTGACAATGTAGGCAGCAGAGGACAGAGGGTGAGGATGGGGTGGTGTCCGCAGAGCCTGGAGGGATAGCAGAGGTGAGTGGGGACCAAGTCTCCTTCAGCAGGTTCTCAGGATCCAGGTGGATTCTCCAGGGGAAGCAGTACAGGTGTTGGGACATGTCCCAAAGGATGGTGTTCAGAGACCCACGGGGAACAGGGCCTAGCAGGGCTGTGACAGGCCCCATCACTGGGCCTCCTGCCGGCCTCCATCCCAGGACACACTGAGAGCTGGGTACTTCTTCCAGACTCACACAGTGGCAGTGCCCACAAAGTATGATCCTACCCCACCATGCATCCAACTCAGTGAGAGGCTCATGGATAACTTCCCCAAAGGGCTCCTTTCCGGACATAAGGAGGTGCTCATGACCCTCAGGTGAGGTTTGGGGCTTGGAATCCCCAATCCCTCTTTGGCACTGCATATGAAGTTGGGTCGCATCGCTCTCAATGAGGGGGACAGGCATCCCTACAATGTTTTCGTTGTCAACCCAGAGAGTTACCATCAGGGACATGGTGACAGGAAGGGCACAGATGAGAAGTCCAGCAGATTTGAAACACAGCCACTGCCTCCTTTTTCCCTGCATAGAATCTAATTAAAGACACAAAGAAGGAATCAGGATCTGCCCCAGGGACACAAGGAAGGAAGAAAGCATTGACTCCAATAGGAAGCCTGCACCACCCCTCCAGGGACAGCTTCTGAGCTAAGATCCTGGGTTTGCTGGTACTGAGTGCCCCCTGCAGCCCAGCCATGCTACCTCCCTCAGGGAGGTTTGTGTCATGCCTTACACTGACTTCCCCTCACTGTGTGTCTCTCTAGCACAGTAATACATGGCCGTGTCCTCGGCTCTCAGGCTGTTCATTTGCAGATACAGTGTGTTCTTGGCGTTGTCTCTGGAGATGGTGAATCAGCCCTTCACAGAGTCTGCGTAGTGTGTGCTTCTACCATTACCATTAATGGCACAAATTCTCTCCAGTCCCTTCCCTGGAGGCTGGCGGACCCAGTTCATATGGTAGCTACTGAAGGTGAATCCAGAGGCTGCACAGGAGAGTCTCAGAGACCCCCAGGCTGCACCAAGCTTCTCCCAGACTCCACCAGCTGCACCTCACACTGGACCCCTGCAAACACAGAGACACAAGGTGGACTGAGAATCACATGGAAGCAAGAACAGGCACAGGCACAGGTCTCAGCGCTCCCCTCTCCTGAGAATGACCTTGAGAAATGATCAGGAACAAAACGCAGCTTGGCACCAAGTCCATGGTGGAGCCGCTGGGGTCCTGTCTCAGGCACTTGGGTTCTGGGTGTCTCCTCAACATGCCAGGCATGGCCCTCTTTTATGAGCAGGAGGGGAGCCCCATTTGCATGGAGTCTGGATATAAGGGTGCAGCTGGGAACCTGGGCTGCATGCCTGACCATGTCATCCTCAGGGTGACCCCAGATGGGAAAGGACTCAAGGATGCTGGTGACAAGCGTCCCTTTTGACCCACCCTCCCTCCCTCCTTCCCTGAGACCAGCCATTCTGACCCCATGCCTTGCAGATAGCTTCCAGGATTGAGAGTTCTCCATCCTTTGGTTTTTGATGAGGATTCAGTGGTGCTGCCACAGAGGCACATGGGTAGGGCTTCCTCTTGCTCTCCTTCACCGACTGTGGGCCATGTTGCCTTTCTTGTGTTTGGGAATAAGAATTTGCTTTGGAATGAAACTTTTCTTTTGATAACTAGTAGCCCGGTGCACAAAATTTGTGCACATTAAAAGGGAATTAGAGGAAATATTTTAATATTGCTATTTGCCCTTTCTCTATAATAGAAGTGTCAGAGATGAAAGAAAATTAGTAAAATGCATATGAAAATCTCCCTCTGAAGTGTCAGAGTCTGGTGCATGCTGCAGGACCCAGAGTCAAGTCTCTGCCCACCTGCACATGCCTCAAAATCACACGAGACCCAGACCTGGCTGGCCCCACCCCTGTCAAGCCCCACAGGGCGATGGGTGCAGCCTGAGGTCCCCTGGTCCTGCTCCAGGTGGGGAAGTGCAGCCTGAGATCCCCCATCAAGTCCTGCTGAGTGGGGGAGCATCCTCAGACCCCCCATTAAGCCTTGCCAGGCAGGGGGCGCAGCCTGAGGTCCCCAGGCCTGGAGCCAGGGTGGGGGGCATGGCCTCAGATCCTCCATTCGTGTTGCCAGGCAGGGGGTGAGGCCATGGTTCCCCCAGCCACTCGCTGGGGTGGGGGGTCATGGCCTCAGGTCCCCCAGCCCTGGCACCATGGCACAGGGCATAACCTCAGGTCCCTGATCCAGCCTCAGGTTCCCTGGCCCTGGTACTGGGGTGGAGAACATGGTCTCAGGTCCCCTGGTCTTGGTGCCATAGCTGATGGCACATCCTCAGGTTCCCTGGCCCAGCCTCAGGTCCACTGGCCCTAGCATAAGGCTGGGGGTGCAGACTCAGGCCCCCCCAGCCTCGGGGTGACAGCGTGACAGCGTGATGACAATTTGCATTTTAGCTCTTTATTATATAAGATGATAGATTGTCTTTTTTCTTTTTCCCAATCACTTCTCCTGCACATGAATATGTAACAGGACAATGCATTGTCCCTGCTGCCTGTCACTACCTGAGCCAATTAAGCAGAGACAGGGTTGAATCAAATATAAGCATTTATTCCAATTCTGTGGGCAATATGGGAGAGCAACCAGTCATTTACAAAAATCTGCTCTGCACCCCACCATAAGCCAGCTGATTGTCTATATACATAAAAGCCCAGCAACCAGAACGGCGGAACGAATAGAACAAGCAGAACAAGCCATGACTATGATGCGCACTGTGGCTGCCAACCAGCCAGATCAGAGCCCCGATTGTCCCCCTACCCCCAGCTGACCCGGCCCCCAATTGGCCCCCAACACCCTGATCAGCGGCGGGGATGGCCAGCCAACTACTCCTGGCCCCTCCCCCCCTGCCGGCTGGGCCCGATGGTCCCCGATCTGAGCAGGCCTGCTGGACTCTATCCATGCACTAATTTCTTCACCGGGTCTCTAGTCTATATATAATAGATGAATATGCAAATTAGCTGGGACGCCGTAATGTCACGACTGAACAGCAGGGACCTGAGGCTGCATGGCGCCTGGCCGAGGCAAGGGACCTCAGGACATGCCCCTTGCCTGGTGGGGCTTGATAGGGACCTCAGTCCATGCTCCCCAACCTGGTGCCAGGCTGGGAGACCTCAGGCCATGCCCCCTTCCACTGGGGCTTGACAGGGGACCTCAGGCCGTGGCCCCCACCCCTGCCTAGTACTGGACCAGGGGACCTGAGGCTGTGCCCCCCACTCAGAGGGGCTTGATGGGAGTGGGGCTGGCTGGCTCTGGGTCTCACCCAATGGGTGTGGGGCCGGCCGGGTCTGGGTCTCCTGTGTTTTTGAGGTGCATGTGCGGGGTGGGTGGAGACTTGACTCTAGGTCCCGCGACATGCCCCAGACTCTGACAGGAGGGAGATTTTTGTATACATTTTACTTATTTTCTTTCATCTCTGATACTTCTATTATAGAGAAAGGGCAAATAGCAATATTAAAATATTTCTTCTAATTAATTCCCTTTTAACGTGCATGAATTTCTGCACTGGGCCACTAGTATTGAATAAAAGGACAAACGATTACATGGGGAAGTAGCCAAAGGCTATGCCAAAGGGGCCGTTGACAGAGAACAGAGGGCTGAGGGTCTTCAAACGGCTGGCGGGCTGGTTCCTGCAGCAAAGTTGTGAATCTCCCCATGATACTCGGCAGCTCCAAATGGGGAGGAAGGGCTGCACTTCCAGGTGAGCTCCCAGGTCCCCAGTGCGGCTGCCAGTCAGGTGAGAATGTGCTTCTTTAATCAGAGTAAACAATCACAGTTAACTGAGCAGGATTACTCTTCCTTACAATTCTAGCTGGTTCCCTACATTATATTTCTCCCCTATCAATAAGTCAAATGTATGCAAGTGACGAGGGAGGAGAGGCTGGGCTGGACCCTGTGGCCACAACCTCAATCTCAAACCTGCTGTTCCTGTCACAGGCACGCAGCTGCCTAACCGAAACCACAGGTTTCACTCGACTTCCCTGCTGTTCATGTGCAAAAGGCCTGTGTTCCCAGCCTCTCAACGTGGGAGAGTTTCCACCTTTTAAAAATGGAGCCCTGGCTGGTGCGCCCAGTGGTTGGGGTGTCAGTCCGTGCACCAAAGGGTGTGAACTCTTTAGACCTCATCCTGACAAGGTAGCAGGTTTTTAATAATCGTGAGTCCTTTCTTCTGCACATGAGGAAGAAACATGTATGAACAGATGTTTTAAATGAAGAAAAGACAGAATGTTAATGTAAGAAATGTCCAAACATGGAGAGATGTGTTTTAAGACTTTTTGGAGCCAAACTGATGACAACTGTTGGAGAGCCAGACCTCAAATGCTCCAGACAATAACCGTTTGCAGCTGTGTTTGTGCATTTTAAGTTAAGGAGGGAAGGTGAGGAAGAGGACATGGAGG
Source organism: Myotis pilosus (assembly GCA_036010255.1). NCBI lineage: Eukaryota > Metazoa > Chordata > Mammalia > Chiroptera > Vespertilionidae > Myotis > Myotis pilosus. The sequence goes on from JASKON010000027.1 coordinate 15,599,469, forward strand.
TGGGAGAGAGCACAGTGATGATTGGACGACAAGATCCTTTACAAGATTTGCTCTCTCTCTCTCTCTCTCTCTCTCTCTCTCTCTCTCTTTATTAACATCCTTATTGTTGAAAGTATCACATAGGTTCCCCTTTCCCCCCATTAACTCTTCCAGCCCACTCCCGTCCCCCTCCCCCACACTCACCACCCCATTGTCTGTGTCCATTGGTTAGGCATATTTGCATACAAGTTCATTAGTGGACCTTTTCCCATCCACCTACTCCTGCCCTCCCTCCAACATTCCATAGTCTGTTCCTGCTTCTATGTCTCTGGGTCTGTCTTTGTTCATCAGTTTATTTGGCCATTAGAAATGCAGACTGGTGCAGCCATTATGGAAAACAGTATGGAGATTCCTCAAAAAATAGAAATGGAACTCCCATGTGACCAGTGATCCCCTTCTAGGAATACATCCTAAGGAACCCCAACACTCATCAGAAAGGACATATGCAGCTCTCCCTCCCTTGCCCTCGGCCTCCCTCTGCTCCTGTGCCCCCTTGGGCGCCTGGCAGGGCAGGGTCTGCTGCGCCATTCTGGCCCTAGGCTTGGGAGACAGATGTTTTCGGGGGAGGTAGTGAGGGCGGCGCCTCGCTGCCCACGGAGTCCAGCACTGAGTCTTGGACCCTCGGAGCTGGGCAGAGGGTCGCAAGGAGTGCATGGTGAACAGGAGAGAAGCGACGGGATCCGGTGGTTTTAGCATTTGTGAGGCTTAGGTCAGCTTTATGCGTCTATGAATATTGACTGCACATAAGAGCGCGGGAATCTGCACAGACCTTCTTGTCAGAGATTCGATGGGAAAACGTCACGTTGGGCGAACCACCTGGTTCTGCATCCGCGGGGATGCGCATTGGGGACCTTTTCTGCGCAGCTCCTGAGGGGAGACACCTGCGCACATGCAAGTGGAGCAGCAGCCCCAGCACAGTCCTTGGCAGCTTTCCCTGGAGGACAGGAGGCCTGGAGGCCCCATTCGCCCGGGTTCTGTCAGGGTCCTCGGGTCACAGCCCTCCCGCATGCACAGCCTGCACCCCACAATCCCAGCAGCAGGAGGGGACCCCACAGTCAGCCTTTTATGTCAGCAGATACCAGGCGGCCCCAGGCTGCATCAGACCGGGAAACCAGCCTCCGGGAGGGGTTCCTGGGGCACAGCCACTGCTGCCCTCTTCCATGGGCCCCGCAGGACAACAAGGGCGCCCCAACATGGAGGACAACGCAGAAGATGAGCCCTCCCCGAGGCAGGGGACCTGTGGGTTCGTCCCACCGAACTCAGGCAGTGACAGGAGATCACCGCGGACTCCCTGGGTGCCATGCTCGGGATGAACATGGCCCGGGAACCGGCGGACCCTGGCCCAATCCTAACAGCGCTAACTCAGCTCCATACTCCCCTCATCACCGGGCACCTACAGGGGACCTCCTGGCGGTAGGGATCCCCCAGGAACACCCTTCATGCCTGGTCCTGCAGATTCAACAAATTCCAGCATCAACATCTACATGAAGATTAATCCAGTGCCGCCTGGAGGCAGCCAGTCCAACTCCCGGATGGGTCCGGGCTCCGAGGGCAGATGGAAGCCCTGGGCGGCCTGGGGCCACACACTGGAGAGAGGATCGTTAGTCTCAGGGACAGAGATGGACTTCCAAGAAATCCTCCTAACAACGTAAGTGGCATTAACCATCCTCCAGGCACCCCTCCAGGCCAGGGCCAGCTAGGAGGGAACTCCCTCCACTTCTCCCAGAACCACAGTTCTTCTCCAAGCCAGACCGTGAGTGTGTGACCCCTCCTCTTCTCCAAGAAGCCCAGAGAGCAGGCATTGCAAGTGGGAAGGTGCCAGAACTCATGCAAGAAGAAGTGGGGTGTCATTGCCCAGGAGCTGGGGGAGGGGCACAGACCACTCCCCCTTCACCCTGCCCTCTCCACTCCCCCACCTTTCCCAATTTTAGTTTCATGCAATAAAAAGGCCAAACTTTTTATTCTATAAAACATGAAGGACAAAACTCAAAATAAAAATATATTTCAAGTCATTGACCAGAAAAATCCCACCCCTTGCTCCTTCCCAAAAGGATCTTTTAAGTACATGACACTTTTTGTTGTCTTTTGTTTGGGTTTTACCATTGTTGGGACTTTTTATTTGTTTTCTGGGGGTGGGGTTGGGGGGAATTTTTTAAAAAGGAAGCTTCTAGCAAACCCCAACCCCATTTCACCCCAACCAACCTCTTTGCTTTCTTCTTAAAAAAAAAAAAGAAAAAAGGAAAAAGGACAAATACCCCCACCAAGTCCTGCTGTCTTTAGGAAGCCTTGCACCAGAGCTGGTCTCAGTGTGCAATCTCACGCTGTCTTTTTAGCCACCTAAACTAATAATAATGATAATGATAATGATGAACTGGACCCATTAACAATCAGTGGTTTCTTTCAAAGCCCTTTTTTGGAAAGCAAAAGGAAGTCACCCTTTTCCATTAGCGGTTTTTGCTTGTGCAGATGGGCAAGGGAGGGGCGGGAACTGCTTTGTTTTTTTGTTTATTTTATTTACTTATTCATTTTGCTTAGTTTCTCCTGGGCAAGGTGGCAACAGCAGCTGCACAACTTAGATCCCAGAATGTACCCCACCCCATTATGTGGCCGGAGGACCAGGCCACCTGATTCAGGCTTTCAGGACTCCACCAGGCGGAGAGCCTGGTGGTGGCGTGCACTGTGTTCCCAGGACTGCTTCCTCCTCCAGGGACCCCCCCTGCAGCCCCCTCCTCAGCCCCCACCCCAGTCTCTCCAGCAAGAAGCCTGCAGGCTGGGTGGTGTCTGGAGCGAGTGGGGAGCCCACCCCTGACAGGATGGCTGTGACTGGGACATGGAAACTGTGACCTCCGTCCTTGTCCCCTGGCCCTCGCGTCCTCAGTGTGTGCTGGCAGTGTAGGGCTGGAGTTGGGTTTTCTCTTTTTTTCTGTTGATTCTTCCTTCTTTTTCAAAGATGGGATATTGACCAGATCTGCTCTGCATGTGCTTGGAACTGAATGGAAAGACCTTGCAATAGCTGTGAAGGGGAGGGGACACCAGCCACCAAACAGACGTGCTGTTCCGGTCCTGTTTTTATTTTCAAAAACCAACACACGGGACAGTGTGTGAAGACCCATGTCCCGCATGGTTCAGGGTTCAGGGTCTGGAGAAAGGGCCACACACAAATGAAAGAGACAAGAAATAATAATTTGGGAATATTGGGGGCCAGGCGGGCAAGCCCAATCGAAGAGAAAGGACTTCCCCTGGTGCCCAGGCCTTGCCAACCTTTTATTCAATTTTGGATACACAACTAGCTCTTAGTTAGTCAGGTAATTATGGTAACAGACAATCTTAAAGGTCAGTAAATATTAGAAAGATTTACTCTGAGGCTATTTGGTCAGGAAATAGCTTGAGTCCCCATTGTCTGGACCAGTGGTCGGCAAACTGCAGCTCATGAGCCACAATCGGCTCTTTGGCCCCTTGAGTGTGGCTCTTCCAGAAAATACCGACTTCTGCACATGGGCCAAGAAGTTTTAATTGCACTGTACGTGTGCACCCCCACATGGTATTTTGTGGAAGAGCCACACTCAAGGGGCCAAAGAGCTGCATGTGGCTCAAGAGCTGCAGTTTGCTGACCACTGGTCTGGACTAAACAATCGGTGCATAGCTCTGGCCCTGCCAGGGCTCAAGGTTCACCAGCGTTCCGGGATCCTTGTTTACACTTCTCTGATAGTGAAGACAATGGGTGGCTTCCTGCAACAGTGGAGCCTGTCCCCTCTCAGGAGGGGTGATTCAGCCTCCCTCACCTCAGCACCCCCATAGAAACCTCTGAGTCTTGCCCCAGAGACATCAAATTCTTTGTGCATTTACTCCAATCCCTGTCCCTGTAGGTGGTCTTTATTTCTCCCCTCTCTGATCCATGTATATCATAATATGTGAGCTATCATCTGCCTGAAAAAAGACCTTGTGCGGATTATTGGGAACATTATAGCTGTTTCTGTGTCTTTTTCTTACCTTGTAGTCTGGTCCTGAATTAAGAGAGGAAAAAAAAGTAATTATGACACACTGTAATTTGTGTATGATATATGTCGATAACGTTTATTACTCCTTTTTTTTTCCCACAAAAAAGAATATATGCACATCTATGTTCATAACAGTGTGACTTAGAATAGCTAATATTTGGAAATAGCCTAAGTGCCCATCAGCTGATGAGTGGGCTAAAAAAACACCAAAACAACTATACTATCCAGCAGTAAAAAAATAAAGAAATCTTACCATTTGCAACAGCATGGATACATCCGATAAGGGGTTAATCTCCAAAATATATAGGGAACTTATACAATTTAACAAGAGGAAGACAAACAATCCAATTAAAAATGGTAAAAGGGCCTAAATAGACACTTCTCCAAAGTGGGAATACAAAGGCCAAGATTTGCTCTCTTAGGGTGGTCATACTTACATCAAAGGTGTGTTAACCCAGATGCACAGAATATTGGATGGGGTTGCTTAAGGCAAAGAGAAGCCCTTGAGTAAAGAAGTGATAAGCCTGGGGCATGCCGCCCCCCCCCCCACCCCGAGGGACCCAGGTAGGAATTTGTGATCAGAGCCTCCTGTGAGGTTCCTTTCAGTCACTGAGTTTTGTCAGATTTACCACAGAGCCCGATTTCTTGTTCACAAATACAATCCCTTAAACTAGACATAGAAAAGGGCTTTCTGTGAGCTCTGTGGCTGAGCATTGAGCAAAACCCTTTTAAGACAGAGCAGGAAATTGTGTCTTTTCTCAACTCTGCACCTATTCCTGGTCCTGACCCTATGCTGTTCCTGAGCACCCCCTGCATCCCAGCCCTGCTGCCCCATTCAGGGAGGTTTGTGTCTGGGCTCACAGTCACTTCCCCTCACTGTATCTCACACAGTAATACACAACCATGTCCTTAGTGATCACAGATCTCCTACAGGGAGAACTGGTTCTTGGACATGTCTGGGTAGATAACTAACTGACTCTGGAGAGATGGTGTATATTCTCTGTACCACTGAATAGGCTAAAGACTAATTCTATCTATAACATCTGGTTCTCTTTAAGGCAGCGGTTCTCAACCTGTTAGTCGCGACCCCTTTGGGGGTCGAATGACCTTTCACAGGGGTCGTCTAAGACCATTGGAAACACATATATAATTACATATTGTTTTTGAGACTAATCACTATGCTTTAATTATGTTCAATTTGTAACAATGAAAATATATCCTGCATATCAGATATTTACATTACGATTCATAACAGTTGGAAAATTACAGTTATGAAGTAGCAACGAAAATAATTTTATGGTTGGGGTCACCACAACCTGAGGAACTGTACTAAACAGTTGCAGCATTAGGAAGGTTGAGAACCACTGCTATAAGGGAACATTTCTCAAGCGGAACAAGGTAACCCAGATGGGATAATATAATCTATTGCCCTTTTGCCTGCAGTCTAGGCTAGCAAGATTTGTTGCCTGTTTGCTCACATGTTACAGAGTCCATAAATCGTAAAGACACAACCCCTGGAGAGGGATTGTTACTTCATAGACTGTACTATTACATCATAGACAGGATTGTAACTACATAGAGAGGATTGTTACTTCATAGACTGGATTGTGACTTCATAGAGAGGATTGTTACTTCATAGACTGGATTGTTACTTCATAGACTGTATTGTTACATCATAGACAGTATTGTGACTTCATAGAGGGGATTGTTACTTCATAGACTGGATTGTGACTTCATAGAGAGGATTGTTACTTGATAGAATGGATTTTGACTACATTGAGAGGATTGTTACTTCAAGACAGGATTGTTACTTTATAGACTGGATTGTTACTTCATAGACAATATTGTTACTTCATAGGATTGTGACTTCATAGAGAGGATTGCTACTTCATAGACTGGATTGTGACTTCATAGAGAGGATTGTTAGTTCATAGGCAGGATTGTTACTTCACAGACTGGATTGTTATTTCATAGACAGGTTTGTTACTCATAAACTGTATTGTGACTTCATAGGCAGAATTGTTACATATGTGGGGATTGTTTTTTTCATAGACAGGGTTTTTACTTCATAGACAGGGTTGTTACTTCATAGACTGTATTGTTACATCATAGACAGGTTTGTGAATTCATAGAGAGGATTGTTACTTCATAGACTGAATTTGAACTTCATAAACAGGGTTTTTACATCCTAGACAGGATTGTTACATCATAGACAGGATTGTTACTTCATAGACTGTATTGTTACATCATAGATAGCATTGTGACTTCATAGAGAGGATTGTTACATCATAGAGAGTTTTGCGACTTCGTAGACTATTATTACATCATAGACAGGATTGTGACATAATAAATCTGAATTTTATTTCATAGACTCGATTGTGACTTCATAGACTGGTTTGTTACCTTATATACTGTATTGCGACTTCATAGGCAGGATTGTTACTTCATAGACAATGTTGTTTCATCATAGACAGGATTGTTACCTCATAGACAGGATTGTGACATCATAGACTATATTATTACATCATAGACAGGATTGTGACTTCATAGGTTTGTTACTTCATAGATAGGTTTCTTATCTCATATACAGGGTTGTGACTTCATAGGGAGTATTTTTACTTCTTAAAAAGCATTGTTACATCATAGACAGGATTGTGAATTCATAGAGAGGAGTGTTACTTCATAGATTGTGACTTCATAGATTGGTTTGTTACCTCATAAACAGTGTTGTGACTTCATATTCAGGATTGTTACATCTGTGGGGATTGTTTTTTCATAGACTGAATTGTTACTTCATAGAAAGGGTTGTTACCTCATAGGCAGGATTGTTACCTCATAGACAGGGTTGTGACTTCATAGAATATATTGTTACATCATAGACAAGATTGTGAGTTCATCGATTGTTACTTCATAGACAGGATAGTTTCGTCATAGACATGATTGCAACTTCATAGAGAGAATTGTTACATCATAGACTGGATTGTGACATCATAGAGAGGATTGTTACTTCATAGACAGGATTGTTAATTCACAGACTGTACTGTTACATCATAGACAGGTTTGTGACTTCATAGAGAGGATTTTTACTTCATAGACTGGATTGTGACTTCATAAACTGTATTCTTACTTCATAGATAGGATTGTTATTTCATGAACTGGATTTTTACTTCATAGACAGGTTTGATACATCATAGATAGGATTGTTACTTCATAGACGGTAGTGTTACATCATAGACAGTATTGTGGACTTCATAGGATTGTTACTTCATAGACTGGATTGTTACTTCATAGACTGTATTGTTACTTCATAGACAGGATTGTTACTTCATAGACCATATAGTTACATCATAGACAGGACTGTGACTTCATAGAGAGGATATTTACTTCATAGAATGGATTGTGACTTCATAGAGATGATTGTTACTTCATAGACAGGGGGGCCAGGAGAGGTGGCATCGAATTGAGTGCTGAGACACCCCTTAGGCTAGGACTGGGGCAGCCATTCTCAATGGAGAGTGAGACTCCTCCCCCCATCCCCCAGGCAAGGAGCACAGCCACACCCAGATTCCACCCTGAAAGAGATCAAGGATTAAAATAATCTAATCAGCCCCTGGGAGTTAACAGGGTCTGGCCTATAGAGGGATTTTCAATGCCATATAGCTTCAGAGACCAACCCCAGAACACTGCCACCCAGAGGCTGAGCCACAAACTGATTCTTTGCTATATACAAAATAAGGCAGTCTGGGAAACAAATACGGCCTGCTTTAAAATAAGGACTGTGGTTTACAACACAGAATAACAGTGTATCACAGGGAAACTCAACACTCTCCTGAATACCTGGCAGGACTAAAGGTGAGCCAGACTGAAGAATAGAAGAACCGAAGGACCTTCACTACTGCAATTTTTTTTCTTTTTTCACCTTTTAAATAAGAAACCATTTTTTTCCTTTTTTTTCTTCTATTTTTTCCCTCTTTTTCCATCACCTGATTTTACCCTTTTAATTACTACCTTCTTATTTTTTACCAGTATTATTACTGCTACCATTTTACCATCTTTTAAAGTGCAATTTTATTTTCTCTTTATTTTATTTTGGGATTAGTGTTCTCCATTCTATTTTCATCGTTATATTATTGGTTGTTTCTAGTTTGCATCCATCTACAGGGAACTGGTGCTGGAATTTTCTGGGATGAGTGGCGGTTCTATAGGAGTATTCTCCTCATATAAAAAGTCTCTTCCCCTCTCCCACTTCAGTCTCTCTTTTCGTTCTTTTTTTTTTTCTTTTCTCGCTTTTATTTTCCCCCCTTCTTTTTCCCAATTTCATTTTTGCACTCCTTTTTTTGGTCCCTACTTTTCTTTTCTTTTTTCTCTTTTATCTTTTTCTCTTCCTTCTTCCTTATCCCCTAATTCTCTTAATTCAGGTGGTCACCTTTATTTGGGGTTATTAATATCGTGAATATATTTGTGTTTAGTGCCTGGTACATGGTGCCTTGTTGTGTTGTATTTAGTGCCCTTAAATCAATGCAGCAGATCCAAGCAACAGCAACCTCCTGAGCAACATACCCTCTGCTAAGAAATAGCAGCTGTACGTGAAACCGCCCCCCCCCCACACCAGCCAGAATAGCCACCACAGCTGTGAACAGTACCCACCAGAGGAACTGATGCCAACTGAATTGCAGCTCCTACCGCAACCGCCCGAAGAGCAACCACAGACCAAGGAGTCACTGCCACCCAGGGAACAGCCACTGAACGACTCAACGTCTAGATATGTCAGTGAAATCAAACATGGGTAGACAAAGAAACCCCCAAAGGATAGAGAAGGAGGACTCTCCAGAAAAGCAGCTAAGTAATACAGAGGCATGCAACATGACAGAAAAAGAATTCAGAATAAGGGTCCTAGAGTGCATAAACCAGATGGAGGAAAAAATCGACAACCTCTGCAAGAAGCAAGAAGAAACAGATGAAAAAATCAATAACATATGGAAGAAGCTAGAAGAAACAGATGAAAAAATCAACAACTTAAGAAACACCCAAGAAGAAATGAAGAGTGATATAGCTGCAATATAAAAAACACCATTGAAAGTATCAACAGTAGACTAGGAGAAGCGGAGGACCGAATTAGTGAATTAGAAGACAAGGAAGCAAAACACACCCAAAATGTACTGCAATTGGAGAAAAAAATTAAAAGACAGGAGGAGAGCCTAAGGGAGCTTTGGGACAACATGAAACAAAACAACATACGAATAATAGGGGGACCAGAACAACAGAAAGATGAAAAAGGATTAGAAAACCTACTCAAAGAAATACTATCAGAAAACTTCCCAGAGGTGGGGAAGAAAAAAGTCACACAAGCCCAGAGAGTCCAAAACAAGGTGAACCCGAAAAGACCCACACCAAGACACATCATAATTACCATGGCAAATGTTCAGGACAAAGAGAGAATCTTACAGGCTGCAAGAGAGAGACGGAAAGTCACATACAAGGGATCTCCCATTAGATTATCAAATGATTTCTCAACAGAAACACATCAGGCCAGAAAAGAATGGATGGAAATTTACGAAGTGATACAAAGCAAAGGACTGAATCCAAGAATACTCTATCCAGCAAGGCTATCATTCAAACTTGAAGGGGAAATAAGTAGCTTCACAGACAAAAAAAGGCTAAGGGAGTTTATTACCACCAAGACAGCAATGCAAGGAATGCTAAAGGGTCTGGTATAAAAAGAAGAAATAAAAAGCTCAGAAAGAAAACAGCCACACAAAAAAAGAAATGGCTACAAACAAGTACCTTTCAATAATAACTTTAAACGTAAACGGACTAAATGCTCCAACCAAAAGACATTGAGTGGCTGAATGGATAAAAAAACATGACCCATACATCTGCTGTCTACAAGAAACCCACCTCATTAGAAGGGACTCACACAGACTGAAAGTGAAAGGATGGAAAAATATCTTTCAGGAAAATGGAAAGGAAAAGAAAGCTGGGGTAGCAATACTTATATCGGACAAAATAGACCTCAAAGTGAAGGCCATAACAAGAGATAAGGAAGGCCACTTCATAATACTAAAGGGATCAATACAACAAGAAGATATAACCCTGGAAAACATATATGCACCCAATGCAGGAGCCCCCAAATTTATAAAAAACTCCTGGAAGATATCAAAGGAGAGATCGACAACAATACAATCATAGTAGGGGATTTTAATACACCACTGACAGCACTGGATAAGTCCTATAGACAAACAATCAACGAAGATACAGCAATCCTAAATGACTCACTTGATCAGATGTAATTAATAGACATCTTCAGAACACTTCACCCCAAAGCCAGGGAATATATGTTCTTCTCAAGTGCTCATGGGACATCTTCAAAAAGAGACCACATATTGGGTCACAAGCAAAGTATCCCCAAATTCAAGAAGATTGAAATTATAAAAAGCATCTTCGCAGACCACGATGGCATAATATTAGAAATAAACTACAATAAAAACAACCCAAAATACTCAAACACCTGGAAGCTGAATAGCATGCTATTAAATATTGATTGGGTTACCAATGAGATCAAAGAAGAAATTAAAAACATCCTGGAAACTAATGACAGTGAAAACACAACAATCCAAAACCTATGGGACACAATGAAAGCAGTCCTGAGAGGGAAGTTTATAGCTCTACAGGCCTATCTCAAAAAACAAGAAAAAATGGTAGTAAATCATCTAACTCTACAACTCAAAGATTTAGAAAGAGAGCAACAAGGAAACCCCAGAGTGAGCAGAAGGAAGGAGATAATAAAGTTTAGAGCAGAAATAAATGACATACAGACCAAAAAAAACAATACAAAAAATCAATGAAACCAAGAGCTGGTTCTTTGAAAGGATAAACAAGATTGATAAACCCCTAGCCAGGCTCAACAAGAAGCAAAGAGAGAGGACCCAAATAAACAAAATCAGAAACGATAGAGGCAAAATAACAACAGACCCCATAGAAATACAAATGATTGTTAAATAATACTGTGGACAGCTCTACTCCAAGACACTAGACAACCTGGAGGAAATGGACAAATTCCTAGAAAAATACAACATTCCAAAACTCAATCAGGAAGAATCTAAAAATCTCAAAAGGCCAATATCTATGGAAGAAATTGAAGCAGTCATCAAAAAGCTTCCATCAAACAAAAGCCCAGGACCAGACGGCTTCACAGGGGAGTTTTACCAAACATTCAAGGAAGAGCTAAAACATATCCTCCTCAGACTACTACAGAAAATTCAAGAGGAAGGAACACTTCCAAGCTCATTCTATGAAGCCAGCATCACCCTAATACCAAAACCGGGTAAAGACAACACAATGAAAGAGAATTACAGGCCAATATCCCTCATGAACAAAGATGCCAAAATCCTCAACAAACTCTTAGCAAATCGGATCCAGCAGTACATCAGAAAGATCATACACCATGACCAAGTAGGATTTATCCCAGGGATGCAAGGATGGTACAATATCCGCAAATCAATAAACGTGATACATCACATAAACAAATTGAAAGAAAAAAACCACATGGTCATATCAATTGATGCAGAAAAACCATTTTACAAAATTCAACACCCATTTTTGATAAAAACTCTCAGTAAGGCAGGAGTAGAAGAATCATACCTCAACATAATAAAAGCCATATATGACAGGCCCACAGCCAGCATCATACTCAATGGACAAAAACTAACACCATTTCCCCTAAGAAGAGGAACAAGACAGGGATGCCCCCTCTCACCACTCCTGTTCAACATAGTACTGGACGTATTAGCCATTGCAATTAGGCAAGAAGAAGAAATAAAAGGCATCCAAATTGGAAAAGAGGAAGTAAAACTGTCCTTATTTGCAGATGATATGATATTATACATATAAAACCCTAGAGACTCCATCAAAAAGCTACTAGACTTAATACATGATTTTGGCAATGTAGCAGGATATAAAATTAACCCCAAGAAATATGAGGCATTTCTATACACCAATAGTGAACTTTCAGAAAGAGATATTATAAAAACAATCCCGTTTACCATCGTACCAAAAAAATTAAGCTACCTAGGAATAAACTAAACTAAAGAGGTAAAAGACCTCTACTCAGAAAACTACAGGACGTTGAAAAAAGAGATAGAGGAAGATATAAACAGATGGAAGAACATACCGTGTTCATGGATTGGTAGACTCAACATCATTAAAATGTCCATACTACCCAAAGCAATCTATAAATTCAACACACTTCCCATTGAAATACCAATGGCATACTTCATAGATCTAGAACGAACTCTCCAAAAATTCATCTGGAATAAAAAAAGACCCTGAATAGCTGCAGCAATCCTGAGAAAGAACAAAGTAGGTGGGATCTCAATACCAGATATCAAGATGTATTACAAAGCCACTATTCCCAAAACTGCCTGGTACTGGCACAAGAATAGGCATATAGATCAATGGAATAGAATAGAGAGCCCAGAAATTGGCCCGAACCAATATGCTCAATTAATATTTGACAAAGGAGGCAAGAACATACAATGGAGCCAAGATAGTCTCCTCAATAAAGTTGGACAGATATATGCAAGAAAATGAAACTAGACTACCAACTTACACCATACACAAAAATAAACTCAAAATGGATAAAGGACTTAAATGTACGACAGGAAACCATAAAAATTCTAGAAGAATCCAAAGGCAACAAAATCTCCGACATATGCCGAAGCAATTTCTTCACTGATACAGCTCCTAGGACACTTGAAACTAAAGAGAAAATGAACAAATGGCACTACATCAAAATAAAAAGCTTCTGCACAGCAAAAGAAACCATCAACAAAACAACGAGAAAACCCACTGTGTGGGAAAACATATTTGCTAATGTCATATCTGATAAGGGCCTAATCTCCAAAATTTATAGGAATTCATGCAACTTAACAAAAGGAAGATAAACAATCCAATCAAAAAATGGGCAAAGGACCTAAATAGACACCTTTCAAAAGAGGACATTCAGAAAGCCAAGAGACATATGAAAACATGCTCAAAGTCACTAATCATCGGAGAGATGCAAATCAAAACAACAATGAGGTACCATCTCACACCTGTCAGACTGGCTATTATCAACAAATCAACAAACGACAAGTGCTGGAGAGGATGTGGAGAAAAAGGAACACTTGTGCACTGCTGGTCGGAATGCAGACTGGTGCAGCCACTATGGAAGACAGTATAGAGTTTCCTCATAAAACTTAAAATGGAACTCCCATTTGACCCTGTGATCCCACTTCTAGGAATATATCCCAAGAAACCAGAAACACCAATCAGAAAGGATATATGCACTCCTATGTTCATAGCAGCACAATTCACCATAGCTAAGATCTGGAAACAGCCTAAGTGCCCATCAGTAGATGAATGGATTAGAAAACTGTGGTACATCTACACGATGGAATACTATGCTGCTCTAAAAAGGAAGGAACTCTTACCATTTGCAACGGCATGGATGGAACTGGAGCGCATTATGCTAAGTGAAATAAGCCAGTCAATGAAGGAAAAATACCACATGATCTCACTTATTCATGGATAATTGAGACCATTATAAACTTTTGAACCATAATAGATACAGAGGCAGAGCTGCCTCAAACAGAGTGTCAAACTGCAACGGGAAGTCCGGGGAGGGTTCGGGGGCGGGAGGTAGAGGGGTAAGAGATCAACCAAAGGACTTGTATGCATGCATATAAGCATAACCAATGGACATAAGACACTGGGGGATAGGGGAGGCTAGGGGACTGTCTTGGGCGGGGGGGGGAATGGACACATATGTAATACCCTTTGTAATAAAAAATAAAATTAAAAAAAAAGAGAGTGGAAGGGATGGGGGAGAGACAGAGAGAGAGAAAAATTCATGTGAGAGAGACACATTGATTGGTTGCCTCAGCCAGGGATTGAGCCTCTAACTGAAGTATATGCCCTTGACCAGAATCAAACTCATGACTCTCTAGACCAGCCGTGGGCAAACTAGGGCCAAAGGCCGGATCCAGCCCATTTGAAATGAATAAAACTATTGAAAAAAAAAAAAAAGAAAACTGTGGTATATCTACACGATGGAATACTATGCTGCTCTAAAAAGGAAGGAACTCTTACCATTTCCAACGGCATGGATGGAACTGGAGAGCATTATGCTAAGTGAAATAAGCCAGTCAATGAAGGAAAAATACCACATGATCTCTCTCATTCATGGATAATAGATACCATTATAAACTTTTGAGCAATAATAGATACAGAGGCAGAGCTGCCTCAAACAGAGTGTCAAACTGCAACGGGAAGTCCGGGGAGGGTTCGGGGGCGGGAGGTAGAGGGGTAAGAGATCAACCAAAGGACTTGTATGCATGCATATAAGCATAACCAATGGACATAAGACACTGGGGGTTAGGGGAGGCTAAGAGACTGTCTAGGGCGGGGGAAAATGGACACATATGAAATACCCTTTGTAATAAAAAATTTAAAAAAAAGACTCTATGATTTTTCATCGACACGGCTCCCTAGTGGTCTGTCTTGGGGGATCTTGAAATCTGGGCATAACAAGGATATAAAGAAATGTGTTTTTATTTTTCCATGTTTTAAGATGATGGGGAGGGATCTAAGGAGGGGGCAGGCATGTGAGAAGGGAGGAATGCAGAATTCTTTCATTGGGGTCCCAGACAAGCCATTCAACACTGAGCCAGACACTTAGACTAAGCACAAGGAGAAGACTGAAGGGGGATTTTTTCTTCAATACCTTCTAATACTGGCAAGGAAGAAAAGAAGATGATGCTAAATTTAGTTTTGGATTGGGTGCGTGGGATGGATGGTAGTGGTCGCAGTCATGAGGAACAGGGTGTTGTGGTAGTGCTGGCAGTGCATAATAATAAAACTGATTTCCTTTATACATGGTAGACTATTGAATATTGTTAAACTGTTCAAAGGACGGTCAGCTCAAGATCTGAAGTTTTATGCCACAACTGCTACAGTTTTTCCATTAACAACTTGGTCTAGAGCAGCATTGTTGGATATTGGAAATACTAGAGAAGTGAGATTTTGCTCTGTTTCACTGATGATTCACTTCATGTTACATTTGCCCCATACCAAAGTAAGATACTAGTAATAAGGGAAATTGGGCATGGTGTACCTGGGTATTATGTTCACAATTTTTCTGTAAACCTGGAACTATTCTAAAATAAAATCCATTAAAACAACACTCAAAATCCTAGGATATTGTAATATCTGAACATAGTGGAATGGACCACTGAAATGAAGGGGGAGTATGGGAAGTGGCTTAGAGGAAACACCATCTCCCTGCCATGTGCTGGACTATAAACGAATTTGAGGAAGAGAGAGAGAGAGAGAGAGAGAGAGAGAGAGAGAGAGAGAGAGAGAGAGAGAGAGAGAGAGAGAGAGAGAGAGAGAGAGACAGGTCAGTTTGGGAAAAATTTTAGAAGGTAAGACAAAGGTCTCTATTCTAAAACCAGAGTGTCTTAGATTTCTGCATCCGCTGCCACCCCTGCCCCTCATGGATGGTCAAGCTGAGGCTTTGTGATGTCAAGCCAAACCATGGCGACCACTGATTTTGGGCAACCAGAGCTGAATTGAGTGACTACTCATTGACCTAGCGAGTATATATAGAGGTCAGGACCCTTTGAGTAGTGTCTGTTGCATCAAGATTGCCAAATTTACTAAGAAGATATTTTAGACTACGGGAGATAAAGATGAAGACTCCAAACACAAGGATGGATGAAGAAACTGCAAGTCCTACAGTGAATTAGAAGTCAGTTTCTCAACTGGACGACAAAGAAGTGGATAAGGTAAGAATACCTTATTCAAATGGTGCCCCTTCCCCAGTAAATCCTCACCCAAGATTGTGGCCTTGTACTTTTTGGCCACAGACACTTCCTCATTCAATCCATTGTCATTCAATTACAAGCCCATTTCCTAATATTATAGAATTTCTTCCCCAAAACCAATGTTTTTCTGTGTTTAACTTGTTTCCAAACTACATAACCAAGATAGTTGCGATGAAAAATTTGGACTTTAGGCTGAGTGAAGACAAGAGGGAGAAAGACAGAACGAATGAGATAATTGTATTTTACTACAGAAGTGGAAAACTCCAGCAAGCAAGCCGAGAAATGCAGAAGAAGAAGTGCTGGAGTGTTCATCTACCCCAGTTGATACTCAGGGTCTCCCAGAGGAACACACTTATTAATGTGTATCCCTCTATGAGAAATGCTTTGGAAATGGGCATTATGAGAAGATGAAAACATTAATGGTCTCTGTGAATAAATACCAGCAAGGGTATAAAGGAAATGTGTTTGTAGTTTTGCGTGTTTTCAGATGATGGGGAGGGACCTAAAGAGGGGGCAGGCATGTGAGAAGGGAGTAATGTAGAATTCTTTCATTGGGACACCAGACAAGCTATTCCATACTATGCCAGACACTTAAATAAGGGAAGGCGCAGACTGAAGGGGGATTTTTTTCCTCAATACTTTATTATACTGGCAAGGAAGAAAAGAAGCTGATGTTTAAGTTGGTTTGGCTAGGTGGTGTGGGATGGATGGTGGTGGTCGCAGTCAGGAGGAACAGGTTGTTGTGTTAGCGCTGGCAGTGCATAATAATGAATTTGATTTCCTTTTTACATGGTAGAATACTGAATATTGTTAAACTATTGAAAGGATGGTCGACTCAAGATGTGAGGTTTTATGCTGAAACAGGAACAGTTTTTCTTTTAACAACTTGGTCTAGAACAGCATTGTTGGATATTGGAGATACTAGAGAAGTGAGGTTTCACTCTGTTTCACTGATGATTCCCTTCCTGTTACATTTGCCCATACCAAAGTAAGATACTAGTAATAAGGAAAATTGGGCATGGTGTACCTGGGTATTATGTTCACAATTTTTCTGTAAACCTGGAACTATTCTAAAATAAAACATCCATTAAAACAACACTCAAAAACCTAGGAAATGGTAATATCTGAACATAGTGGAATGAACCACTGAAATGACGGGGGAGTATGGGAGGTGGCTTAGAGGAAACACCACTTCCCTGCCATATACTGGTCTATAATGCAACTACATGAAGAGAGAGAGAGAGAGAGAGAGAGAGAGAGAGAGAGAGAGAGAGAGAGAGAGAGAGGTCAATTTGAGAAAAATTTAAGGAGGTGAGGGGCAGTTCTCTTTTCTATAACCAGAGCGTCTGAGACTACTGCCTCCTCTGCCACCCCTGCCAATCCTGGGTGGTCAAGCTGAGGCTTTGTGATGTCAAGGCACACCATGGCAACCACTGATATTGGGCAACCAGAGCTGAAGTGAGTGACTCTTCATTGACCTAGGGAGTATATAGAGAGGCCAGGACCTTTTCAGTAGTGTCTGTTGCCTCAAGATAGCCAAACTTACTAAGAAGATATTGTAGAATAGTGGAGATCAGGAATAAGACTCCAAACACAAGGATGGGTCAAGAAACTGCAAGTCCTACAGTGAATTAGAAGACAGTTTCTCAACTGGATGACGAAGAAGTGGATAAGGTCAGAATACTTTATTCAAATGCTGCCACTTCTCCAGTAATTCCTCACACAAGATTCTGGCCTTGTGCTTTTTGGCCACAGACACTTCCTCATTAAATCCATTGTCATTCAATTACAAGCCCATTAACTAATCATTTTCCAATTTCTTCCCCAACACCATTGTCTTTCTGTGTTTACCATTTTTCCAAACTACATAACCATGATCGTAGCGATGCTAAATTTGGACTTTAAGCTTAATGAAGACAAGAGGGAGAACATAAGGATCAGATAATTGTATGTTACTATAGGAAAGGGAAAACCTCCAGTAAGCTAGCCAAAAAATGCAGAAGAAGAAGTGCTGGAGTGTTCATCTACCACAGTTGATAACCAGGGTCTCCCAGAGGAACATTTTTAATAATGATGTGTATCCCTCTATAAGAAATGCTTCAGAAATGGGCATTATGAGAAGATGAAAACATTAATTGTCTCCTTGAAAAAAATACCAGCAAGGATATAAAGGAAATGTGTTTGTATTTTTTGTGTTTTCAGATGATGGGGAGGGATCTAAGGAAGGGGCAGGAATGTGAGAAGGGAGGAATGTAGAATTCCTTCATTGGGGCCCCAGAAAAGCCATTACATACTGAGCCAGGAATTTAGAATAAGGACAAGGAACAGAATGAAGGGGGATTTTTTTCCTCCATATTTTATTATACTGGCAAGGAAGAAAAGAAGGTGATGTTTAAGTTTGGTTTGGATAGGCTTGTGGGATGGATGGTGGTGGTCGCAGTCATGAGGAACAGATTGTTGTGTTAGTGCTGGCAGTGTATAATAATGAATTTGATTTCCTTTTTACATTGTAGACTATTGAATATTGTTAAACTATTGAAAGTATGGTCGACTCAAGGTTTGAGTTTTTATGCCACAACTGGTACAGTTTTTCCTTCAACAAGTTTTTCTAGAACTGCATTGTTGGATATAGGAGATACTAGAGAAGTGAGGTTTCACTCTTACTGTTTCACCGATGATTCCCTTCATGTTACATTTGCCCCATACCAAAGTAAGATACTAGTAATAAGGGAAATTGGGTATGGTGGACCTGGGTATTATGTTCACAATTTTTCTGTACACCTGGAACTATTCTAAATTAAAACAACACTCAAAAACCTAGGAAATGGTAATATCTGAACTTAGTGGAATGGACCACTGAAATGATGGGGGAGTGTGGGAAATGTCTTAGAGTAATCACCACTTCCCTGCCATATGCTGGACTATAATGGATCTAGAGGAAATGAGAGAGGGAGAGAGAGATGTCAGTTTGCGAAAAATTTTAGGAGGTAAGGGGAAGTTCTCTTTTCAATAAACAGAGCATGTGAGACTACTGCAGCTACTTCCACCCTTCCCCTCCTGGACGTTCAAGCTGAGGCTTTGTGATGTGAAGCCACACCATGGCATCCACTGATTTTGGGCAACCAGAACTGAAGTGAGTGACTCTTAATTGACCAAGAGAGTATGCAGAGAGGCCAGGACCTTTTCAGTAGTGTCTGTTGCCTAAAGATAGCCAAACTTAGTAAGAAGATATTTTAGATTAGTGTAGAGAAGGAATAAGACTCCGAACACAAGGATGGTTGAAGAAACTGCAAGTCCTAAAGCGAATTAGAAGTCAGTTTCTCAACTGGATGACGAAGAAATGGATAAGGTCAGAATACCTTTTTCAAATGCTGCCCCTTCCCCAGTAATTCCTCACCCAAGATTCTGGCCTTGTGCTTTTTGGCCACAGACACTTCCTCATTCAATCCATTGTCATTCAATTACAAGCCCATTTCCTAATATTATAGAATTTCTTCCCCAAAACCAACGTTTATCTGTGTTTAACCTGTTTCCAAACTACATAACCAAGTAAGGGCGATGGTAAATTTCGTCTTTAAGCTGAATGAAGAGATGGAGAAAGAGAGCCAGAATCAGATAATTGTATTTTACTACAGGAAGGGGAAAACATCCAGTAAGCAACCCAAAAATGCAGAAGCGGAAGTGCTGGAGTGTTCATCTACCACAGGCGATACCCAGGGTCTCTCAGAGGAACACACTCAATAATGTGTTTCCCTCTATAAGAAATCCTTCAGAAATGGGCATTATGAGAAGATGAATATATTAATGGTCTCCTTGAATAAATACCAGCAAGCGTTAAAGGACAGAACAGGACTGATAGCTGTGTCCTTATCCCCTCTTCCATGAAAAGCAGCAGAATGTATCAGTTACTCAGCCTGCCCTTATCTCAGCCAATGGGAAAGCTGGGGATACTAGCCCAAGCCAAGAGTATCATAGCCACCCCCCTATCTTTGTGTAACCAGATCCTACTTGCACCCTGCCCTTGCGTCACTAGCCCCCGGCCCTCACTCAACCAACTGGAATTGGCAAAATCAGTGGTCAGAGTGTGCCCCCACCCCCCGACCCCAAGCCCTATAAATTATTTGTTCCCTTCGGATTCGGAGCTCTCTCTTGCATCCAGTAATGGATGCGGGGGGTGGAGGGGGAGCCTCCAGCTTGAATAAAAGACTATGCTTTTGCATCGGACTCAGCTCCCTAGTGGTCTGTCTTGGGGCATCTTGAAATCTGGGCATAATATTGGGCGGCTCGTCTGGGACCCCCAAGACTCACGAGGGAACCCGATCCTGAGAGTCTGACTGACCGCGGTAAGTGTCTGGGTGTTGTTTATTCTGTTCTTTGTGTTCTGTCCCGTGTGAGCTCACTTCTGAAATCTGTATTGCCCGTAAAGGCCTAGGTGGATGCACTTGGGGGCCACGGGCAGGAAGGCGGGGGACGCCCCGATCCTCCATCTGGAGGGGCATAGAAACCCTTCAATCTGAGACGAGTGATGAATGGCCATCATCTAATCTGTAGTTTTGCTTCCGCAGAGTCGGAAGGTTGTTTTGGTTTTGCTTCCATAGAGTTGGAAGGCTGTATTTGTCTGGGTTTGTGTTTTTTCTTTGTTTGTTTGTTTTCTGTGGACTTACTGGACGGACGTTATGTGTGGGAAGCTAATATTGGTTTAAGCCTCGGACTGACCTGTGGGCAAAGTCACAAACAATTCCTTGCTTAGAGGGCACAGTCCTCTTAGCATAGTTAGGCTTGACCTTATAACACTCCCTAGATCTTATCTGGGAAGCTAAGGGGCTGAGGAAGTGCAGGAAGTATAACCATGGTGTAAACAAGTGAAACTCACAAGAACAGTGTAACTTTGGTAACCACTACCTTGTTTACCTCTCAGTATAAAAAGCTTGGTGAGGCCTGAGCACAGTGGAAGTCCTTCCTCCTGAGTTGGACTTGCTCGCCTGGTCCCCCATTATTCCCAAATTATCTCCTGTCTTTTCTTTTTCATTTGTTGTGCGGCTCCTCTTCCAGACCCGAACCCTGAACCACGCAGGACGTTGAGGGAAACACTTATGACATCTGGCGCCCAACGGGGGCTCTGGAAGTGAAGGCAAAGTGAGGACCAAAGAATTCACCCTAAAGGTAGGAAAATTCACCGTAAAATTGAGGGGTAATTTCACCGCACACAAATGGCCACAATCAGCTACAGTGTTCGGGAACTGTAGGCGGTGTGGGAACGTTTTCTCAACCAGGCTAACGGGGCAGGATTTGGCTTTAAATAGTAGATTGGGCTTTAAAAAAAGGAAAAAAAAAGCAAGAAATTATGTTATAGACTTTTAGTTGCATGTTTAAGGAGTTAAAAGTTTCAGAAGGTAATCTCTTATAGTTTTTGCATGTTGCTATAGAATATAACTTTTGTTTTCTTGAAAAAGGTACATTAGATCTTGAATGCTTACTAAAAAGTTAGAACTTGAAAAAAGGGCAGCAGCAGGGAAAAACTTGCCTCCAAACTGTTTTTCCTTGTGAAACACAGTATTTAATTTGCTGGAGCCTTTAAGAGAGGCCAAGGAGGATAAATATCCTCCCCTTGCACCCTCCACTCCTAAAGAGGAGCAGAAAGAAAAGATAAAATGGGAAGAATGGTCTTCATGGCTCCCTCCACCTCCATGTCCTAGTCCTGAAATGTTTAATTCTCCGTTAATAGAATCACGTGTGTAAAAACGCCAAATTATAAAGAAATTGGAATATTAAAAGGTACTCTTTTAAATCAGGCTGAAAGAAAAAAGAGTGGCATGGTCACTTCAATGTGGGTTCTTGTTCAAATTAAAATCTAATTTGTATTTGGAATCTAAAATCTGTAATAAGAAATGAAATCCCACTACCGAATCCACCTCTGGTGTGGAGAGATTCAAAGGTGGCAGGAGAGGGCAGAGCTATAAGCTCTCCCGCAATGAGATTACTTAATGTATTATTTAAAAATTACAGGAGAACATCTTATGACAACCAAACTTTGGCTAAGATAACCTTGGGTGCTAGCCATGACTTTAGAAAGCGAAATAGGAAAAAATTTAAAAAGTCTTTTTCTATTAAGCATGACTTAGGGAAAAATACGCCATCTGAGTCATTTGCTGAAACTTCCCCCAAAGCAGGATGTGGGGGAAGGGAAGGGAGCACATGGCAATCCAAAACGGACGCCCCCTCCCCAACTATTCTAATTGAAAAGTTTTACAAAATTTAAAAATGCATCTGGGATTTCTGTGCACGTGTAAAGAAAAAAACTGACTTGGAATTATCGCGTGCATCGTCTGATTTTGGACATTTAGATAGAGTTTTGAGCTGAAATCTCTTTACAAATGTACAAAATAAAACCCAAGACTGATTATTTCCTAAGAAAAATGGCGTATTTAAGCCGGGGAAGAAATGCAGACTGGTTCTAGCAACAAGATTGGTATATTTCCAGAATAAAGTGATTTTTGAAATGTTAATAAAGCCTGTTCCAAAGTTAATCTTAAAAGTCTCAAAGAAATTCAGTAAAATTGTCTGTTACAGAAAATTTGCCGAAGTAACTGCCTTAAAATAATAATTTGGATGTGAATCTCAAGAACTATATTAATTATAAAAATCTAAGTAGCCTGGTAAAGGACGGCTACACTCTTTAGTTAAGGCTGGCTTCCCAAGGCAATTTCTAATAGAGGAAGGGCTAGCCGCCCTTCCCCCAACAGAACAAGCAGGCAGACCAAAACTTCCTGCCAGTGGCAACTTCTAAAGACAGGCTTGCTTCCCAGTTTCCCATCCTTGGGAGCAATGGCAGCCTAGGGCTTTGGGAGTTTGCTAAATTGCTAAATCTGCCTCATGGAAAATCTAGAGGACAGCATTACATCTATTGGTTGATTATGTCTTGCATCTTTGAAGTTTATTCTTAAAAATGTTATTGATTGAGAAATACTAAAGATTTGACTTGCCAGCTAAAAGTTTAAGGTTCGGATTGAAATGGGGAAAATTGTGTAATTGAGGTAGCTAAATGCCTAAAGCATAGAGATTTATCTTTGAAAACATAATTTTTGTTTTCTCTGAAATAATTAGAATTCAAAATATGTTACTCATTGATTTGATTAAAAAAGAGGATGAATTCTGTGATCCCAACCAAAATTTTTATATACAAAGATCAGTTTTAATTTAATTGATATCTCTTCATAATTATAAAAGGTATATAAACTTTAAATCATATATACACATATATATATTTGATGGCCTTTCAAGTTGGATTTGAAAACCATAACCAAGGAATGACTTTGGGACATTTCATGAGCCCTGAAATGTTTTCAAAAGTTTATTCTCTCCTCTTAAAGGATTTTTTAATAAAGCCAATTTAATATACTTGAAATCACATGGAAAGATTTATCAAATATAAATTAATAAATATATTTTAAGGTTTTGCCTCTAAGAAAGGGCAAAACAAGTTATTTTGTTTGATATTTCTTAAAATGCAGCAGTAGAATTTTAAGATAACAAAAGCTCCTCACCGCTGCATTTTAAATTAGGCTGGCAGTGGGACACCGTTTGCACCTCATGAATCAGACGTAAAACTTTACTAAATTTACTAACTTTATTAATAAAAGTACCTACTATAAGAAGCCAGTATCTTTGTAAGCAATTGACTCCTAGTAAAGTAAAATTTTCTAAAAAGAGTTCCTGAAGGCTTCCCATGATCCCTCCGTATATGCAAATAAGCCGAAAGGGAATGCTGTTTAAAAATATTATCTTAAATTTAATAAAAAGGAGAAATTTTAAAATTTTGAAATACCTTCCACTAATATTTATAAGATAATCTAATGATTTGCTGTTAAAATGCCAAATCTGAAAGTACAGTCACCATAAATGTTGAATGATTTTGACTTGAAATACATGGACTTGCGGCACTATCAGTCAACATCCAGGAAGTGACCCTGTAGGTTACCTAGTGTCAAAGAAAAAGATTTCTTTTTAAATTGAAGTTTTCCAAGTCTAACCCAGCAGGAAGAGGACGAGCCAGACAACAAACAGCCTGGAGACCACCTGGGGCATGGTAAAGAAGACTGTACAGAGAATGTCTTTCTTGCCATGCTAGCAGTAAGCATCTGTAGAGTAAATATTACCTAGGGCAAATGTGGAAGTATTTCAGACTTACACTCCTGACCCTTCATGGATAAGAACCCTTATGTGGGCCGATCTTTCTAGGAAGACCACAGGTGGGGCAAGGAAGCATATGGACAAGGTATTATTACACAGCTGTTGCCACCCAGCTTCCCTTTTGTATGACTCTAAATCAAGCCACTGCTCCCTGTGTGTAAAATTAAAGAGAAGTTTTTGGCCAACCTGGACCCCAAAGAACGGGGAAGAAACGGCTCAAGTACGTGTATTATTTCTACTTGCTCCGGGGAAAGGTACAAAAAATATAAGTATGCTAAGGCACACCCCCACCCCCAAGCCTTTATGTAAATGGTCTTATGTATTGAATCCCACTGAGGAAGAAGTTAATTGCAAAATTGTTACAGTAATTATCCTACCACCAGCAAACTTAATAATTTTTTTTCCTTTATAGACTGGAACTCTTATGGTTCTCTGTATAGTAACAACCAAACCCCTAAATGGAAAAGGAATGCATCCTATCTATATGTTGAAGAAAATCACTCCATCTCATGGAGGAGACTTTGTTGGGCCTCAATTTCAACATGACAACTGGCATCTACAAAGTACACTGTGGAAATTAGCTGCTGCACTTGCACCTATAAAATGGTATAGTTTCAATTATAGCTCAAATAGTTCCATTTTTGCTTTACGAGGAACTCTCAATAAGACAGTGTTTGCTACTGCCTGTGTGTTTGATCCGTTTGTGCTCCTATCAGACCCCATTCAGATGCATCTTAATGTTATAAGCCATCTGTATGAGGTGTCATGCATAGCTTGTACATCATCCCATTGTGTCAATTTTACTGTTCAAAAGAACTCCCTCATGATTTTAAAACAATCAGCTTTTGCTTGGGTTCCCACTAACTTAACTGAACCATGGGAATCTCATCAAACCTACGAACTATTGCATGATCTAGTAAAAAATCTTAAAAGACAAAAAATTTATTGGAATGTAAGTTACAGGAATCTTTGCCCTCATAAAGTTAGTTACTTCTCTGGACATTGCTGTTTCATCTATGGTACAGACTGTTCAGACTCTCATTTCGTACAACAGGTCAAGGAAAATGTAACAAAGAGCTTGTCTATACAAAAAGAAATTAACACTCAAATTCATAAAAAAACTCCTGGAAGATATCAAAGGAGAGATCAACAACAATACAATCATAGTAGGGGATTTTAATACACCACTGACAGCACTGGATAAGTCCTATAGACATACAATCAACAAAGATACAGCAATCCTAAATGACTCACTAGATCAGATGGACTTAATAGACATCTTCAGAACACTTCACCCCAAAGCCAAGGAATATACATTCTTCTCAAGTGCTCATGGGTCATCCTCAAAAATAGACTACATATTGGGTCACAAGCAAAGTATCCCCAAATTCAAGAAGATTGAAATCATAAAAAGCATTTTCGCAGACCAGGATGGCATAATATTAGAAATAAACTACAATAAAAACAACCCAAAATACTCAAACACCTGGAAGCTGAATAGCATGCTATTAAATATTGATTGGGTTACCAAGGAGATCAAAGAAGAAATTAAAAACATCCTGGAAACTAATGACAATGAAAACACAACAATCCAAAACCTATGGGACACAATGAAAGCAGTCCTGAGAGGGAAGTTTATAGCTCTACAGGCCTATCTCAAAAAAACAAGAAAAAATGGTTCTAAATCATCTAACTCCACAACTCAAAGAATTAGAAAGAGAGCAACAAGAAAACCCCAGAGTGAGCAGAAGGAAGGAGATAATAAAGATTAGAGCAGAAATAAATGACATAGAGACCAAAAAAAAAAAAAAAAAAACAATACAGAAAATCAATGAAACCAAGAGCTGGTTCTTTGAAAGGATAAACAAGATTGACAAACCCCTAGCCAGACTCAACAAGAAGCAAAGAGAGAGGACCCAAATAAACAAAATCAGAAACGATAGAGGCAAAATAACAACAGACCCACAGAAATACAAATGATTGTTAAAAAATACTATGGACAGCTCTACTCCAACAAACTAGACAACCTAGAGGAAATGGAAAAATTCTTAGAAAAATACAACATTCCAAAACTCAATCAGGAAGAACCTAAAAATCTCAAAAGGCCAATAACTATGGAAGAAATTGAAGCAGTCATCAAAAAGCTTCAATCAAACAAAAGCCCAGGACCAGACGGCTTCACAGGGGAGTTTTACCAAACATTCAAGGAAGAACTAAAACCTATCCTCCTCAGACTACTACAAAAAATTCAAGAGGAACACTTCCAAGCTCATTCTATGAAGCCAGCATCACCCTAATACCAAAACCAGGTAAAGACAACACAATGAAAGAGAATTACAGGCCAATATCCCTCATGAACATAGATGCCAAAATCCTCAACAAAATCTTAGCCAATCGGATCCAGTAGTACATCAGAAAGATCATACACCATGACCAAATAGGATTTATCCCTGGGATGCAAGGATGGTACAATATCCGCAAATCAATAAATGTGATACATCACATAAAAAAATTGAAAGAAAAAACCACATGGACATATCAATTGATGCAGAACAAGCATCTGACAAAATTCAACACCCATTTTTGATAAAAACTCTCAGTAAGGCGGGAGTAGAAGGATCATACCTCAACATAATAAAAGTCATATATGACAGGCCCACAGCCAGCATCATACTCGATGGACAAAAACTAACACCATTTCCCCTATGAACAGGAACAAGACAGGGATGCCCCCTCTCACCACTCCTGTTCAACATAGTACTGGAAGTGTTAGCCATTGCAATTAGGCAAGAAGAAGAAATAAAAGGCATCCAAATTGGAAAAGAGGAAGTAAAACTGTCCTTATTTGCTGACGACATGATATTATACATACAAAACCCAGAGACTCCATCATAAAGCTACTAGACTTAATACATGAATTTGGCAATGTAGCAGGATACAAAATTAACCCCAAGAAATCTGAGGCATTTCTATACACCAATAGTGAACTTTCAGAAAGAGAGATTATAAAAACAATTCCGTTTACCATCGCACTAAAAAAATTAAGCTACCTAGGAATAAACTTAACTAAAGAGGTAGAAGACCTCTATTCAGAAAACTACAGGACGTTGAAAAAAGAGATAGAGGAAGACATAAACAGATGGAAGACCATACCGTGTTCATGGATTGGTAGAATCAACATCATTAAAATGTCCATACTACCCAAAGCAATCTATAAATTCAACACACTTCCCATTGAAATACCAACGGCATACTTCATAGATCTAGAACGAACTCTCCAAAAATTCATCTGGAATAAAAAAGGACCCTGAATAGCTGCAGCAATCCTGAAAAAGAACAAAGTAGGTGGGATCTCAATACCAGATATCAAGATGTATTACAAAGACACTGTTCTCAAAACTGCCTGGTACTGGCACAAGAATAGGCATATAGATCAATGGAATAGAATAGAGAGCCCAGAAATTGGCCCGAACCAATATGCTCAATTAACATTTGACAAAGGAGGCAAGAAAATACAATGGAGCCAAGATAGTCTCTTCAATAAATGGTGCTGGGAAAATTGGACAGATATATGCAAGAAAATGAAACTAGAACACCAACTTACACCATACACAAAAATAAACTCAAAATGGATAAAGGACTTAAATGTACATCAGGAAACCATAAAAATTCTAGAAGAATCCAAAGGCAACAAAATCTCAGACATATGCTGAAGCAATTTCTTCACTGATACAGCTCCTAGGATACTTGAAACTAAAGAGAAAATAAACAAATGGGACTACATCAAAATAAAAAGCTTCTGCACAGCAAAAGAAACCATCAACAAAACAATGAGAAAAACCACTGTGTGGGAAAACTATTGGCCAATGTCATACCTGATAAGGGCCTAATCTCCAAAATTTATAGGGAATTCATACAACTTAACAAAAGGAAGATAAACAATCCAATCAAAAAATGGGCAAATGACCTAAATAACACCTCTCAAAAGTGGACATTCAGAAAGCCAAGAGACATATGAAAACATGCTCAGTCACTAATCATCGGAGAGATGCAAATCAAAACAACAATGAGGTACCATCTCACAACTGTCAGATTGGCTATCATCAACAAATCAACAAACGGCAAGTGCTGGCGAGGATGTGGAGAAAAAGGAACACTCGTGCACTGCTGGTGGGAATGCAGACTGGTGCAGCCACCATGGAAGACAGTATGGAGTTTCCTCAAAAAACTGAAAATGGAACTCCCATTTGATCCTGTGATCCCACTTCTAGGAATATATCCCAAGAAACCAGAAACACCAATCACAAAGGATATATGCACCCCTATGTTCATAGCAGCACAATTCACCATAGCTAAGATCTGGAAACAGCCTAAGTGCCCATCAGTAGATGAATGGATTAGAAAACTGTGGTACATCTACACGATGGAATACTATGCTGCTCTAAAAAGGAAGGAACTCTTACCATTTGCAACGGCATGGATGGAACTGGAGAGCATTATGCTAAGTGAAATAAGCCAGTCAATGAAGGAAAAATACCACATGTTCTCAATCATTCATGGATAATAGAAACCATTATAAACTATTGAACAATAATAGACACAGAGGCAGAGCTGCCTCAAACAGATTGTCAAACTGCAGCGGGAAGGCCGGGGAGGGTTGGGGGGCAGGAGGTAGTGCTTATTTCTTCTTTAAGCAATAAGAAAAAATAAAAATAAAAAAAAAGATCACTCAAAAAAAAAATAAATTAACAGCCACTTTAAAATTGAATTGCCATAGCCTAGAGCAAAGAATATCCTTACATGATATTGCTCTACAATGTCATTATTGTACATTTATCCCAAACAAAATTACAAATTAATTCTTTGAATGCTTGGCACTAATTTTTTTTCTTTAATTTTTTATTACAAAGGGTATTATATATGTGTCCTCTTTTTCCCCCCGCCCTATACAGTCCACTAACCTGCCCTATCCCCCAGTGCCTTATGTACATTGGTTATGCTTATATGCATGCATACAAGTCCTTTGGTTGATCTCTTACCCCCCTACCTCCCGCTCCCCAACCCTCCCAGGCCTTCCCGCTGCAGTTTGACAATCTGTTTGAGGCAGCTCTGCCTCTGTATCTATTATTGTTCGAAAGTTTATAAAGGTCTCAATTATCCATGAATGAGTGGGATCATGTTTGGCACTAATTTAATTAAGGACATGAAATGATTTAACCCTTCCACGGTGCGGTGAAATTACCCAGCTGGTGAGACGGTTTGCAGCCAGGAAGGGCAGAACTCCCCTGGAAAGGTAAAAACAAAAACAAAAACAGGGATTTGGGCAGGAAAGTTTGCCAGACCTCTGAGCCCTGAGGGTCGGAGGGAGCCGAGTGGCAGAGAGCCGCACCCCTTGGGACAGGCACAGCCCCTGACTGGGGAAAGGACATCCACGGGATTCCTGGCGCCAGGGGATTTGAGATCTGGGTTCTGTGATCACGGAGGTCTTAGCCTAACGGGGGCAGCCTGAAGAGCTGATGAGAGCATGCGCTGCCGGTAAGAGAAGAGCTTACAGAAACTCAGCCTTCACCATCTCCATGGCCGGCGTTTTTTTGTTTTCACTGAATCCTGTTCATAACACATTTCGGATGAGGAGGATTGTGACATCATAGAGAGGATTGTTAATTCATAGAGAGTTTTTTAAGATCATATAGAATTGGAACCTCATGAACCGTATTGTTACTTCATAGCCTGTACTGTTACATCGTACACAGGATTGTGACTTCATACAGAGGATTGTTCCTGCATAGATTGGATTGTGACTTCAGAGACAAGATTGTTACTTGATAACAGGACTGTTACTTCACAAATGGATTGTTATATCATAGAATGTACTGTTAAATTATAGACAGGATTGTGACTTCATAGACTGTATTGTTATTTCATAGACAGTATTGTGACTAAATAGGGAGGATTTTTACTTCACATACAGGATTGTGACTTCATAGAGCTGATTGTTACTTGATAGACAGTATTGTTATTTCATAGACTTGATTTTTACATCATATAATGTGTTGATACCTCAGGACAGGATTGTTACTTCATAGACTGTAGTGTTACATCATAGACAGGATTGCGACTTCATAGAGAAGATTTATACATCATAGACTGAATTGTGACTTCATAGAGAGGATTGTTACTTCAGAGACAAGATTGTTACTTCATAAACTATATTGTTACATCATAGACACAATTGTGACTTCATAGAGAGGATTGGTAGTTCATAGACAGGATTGTTATATCATAGAAAGTATTGTGACTTCAAAGAGAGGATGGTTAATTCATAGACCTGATTGTTACTATATAGACTGTATTGTTACTTCTTAGACAGTATTGTTATTTCATAGACTTGATTTTTACTTCGTATGATGTGTTGATACCTAATTGACAGGATTGCTACTTCATAGACTGTAGTATTACCTCATAGACAGGATTGTGACTACATAGAGTGGATTTTTACTTCATACTGGATTGTGACTTCATAGAGAGGATTGTTACTTTATACAGAGGATTGTTACTTCATAGACAGGATTGTTATTTCATAGACTGTATTGTTACTTCATAGACAGGATTGTTAATTCATACACTGTAGTGTTACTTCATAGGCAGGATTGTGACTTCATAGAGAGGATTGTTACTTCATAGACAGGATTGTTACTTCATAGAATGTATTGTTACATCATAGACAGTATTGTGACTTCATAGACAGGATTGTTACTTCATAGACGGTAGTGTTACATCATTGAGAGGATTGTAACATCATAGAGAGGATTGTTACTTCATAGACTGGATTGTGACTTCGTAGACAGGATTGTTACTTCATAGACTGTATTGTTATATCATAGAAAGTATTGTGACTTCATAGAGAGGATTGTTAGTTCATAGAAATGATTGTTACATCGTAGAAAGGATTGTGACTTCATAGAGAGGATTGTTAGTTCATAGACATGATTGTTACATCATAGAAATGATTGTGACTTCATAGAGAGAATTGTTACTTCATAGACTGGATTGTGACTTCATAGAGAGGATTGTTACTTTATACAGAGGATTGTTACTTCATAGACAGGATTATTTCATACACTGTAGTGTTACTTCATAGACAGGATTGTGACTTCATAGAGAGGATTGCTACTTCATAGACAGGATTGTTACTTCATAGAATGGATTGTGAAATCATAGAGATGATTGTTACTTCATAGACTGTATTGTTATATCATAGAAAGAATTGTGACTTCATAGAGTGTATTGTTAGTTCATAGAAATGATTGTTACATCGTAGAAAGGATTGTGACTTCATAGAGAGAATTGTTACTTCATAGACTGTCCTGTGACTTCGTAGAGAGTACTGTTACTTCATATAGAAGATTGTTACTTCATAGACTGTATAGTTACATCATAGACAGTATTGTGACTTCATAGAGAGGATTGTTACTTCATAGACTCGATTGTGAATTCATAGAATGTATTGTTACTTCATAGACAGGATTGTTATTTCATAGACTTGATCTTTACTTCAAATAATGTGTTGATACCTCATACACAGGATTGTTACATCATAGACTGTAGTGTTACATCATAGACAGGATTGTGACTTCATAGAGAGGATTGTTAGTCCATAGACTGGATTGTGACTACATAGAGAGGCGTGTTACTTCATAGACAGGATTGTTACTTCAGAGAGTGTATTGTTATATCATAGACAGTATTGTGACATCACAGAGGGGATTGTTAGTAAATAGACATGATTGTTACATCGTAGAAAGGATTGTGACTTCATAAAGAGAATTGTTAATTCATACTGGATGGTGACTTCATAGAGAGGATTGTTACTTCATAGAAAGGATTGTTATATCATAGAAAGTATTGTGACTTCAAAGAGAGGATGGTTAATTCATAGACATGATTGTGAATTCATAGGCTGTATTGTTACTTCTTAGACAGTATTGTTATTTCATAGACTTGATTTTTACTTCATATGATGTGTTGATACCTCATTGACTGAATTGCTACTTCATAGACTGTAGTATTACCTCATAGACAGGACTGTGACTACATAGAGCGGATTTAGACTTCATACTGGATTGTGACTTCATAGAGAGGATTGTTACTTTATACACAGGATTGTTACTTCATAGACAGGATTGTTATTTCATACACTGTAGTGTTACTTCATAGACAGGATTGTGACTTCATAGAGAGGTTGCTACTTCATAGACAGGATTGTTACTTCATAGACTGGATTGTGAATTCATAGAGAGGAGTGTTACTTAATAGACATGATTGTTACTTCATAGACTGTATTGTTATATCATAGACAGTATTTTAACTTCATAGAGAGGATTGTTAGTTCATAGACATGATTGTTACATCGTAGAAAGGATTGTGACTTCATAGAGAGAATTGTTACTTCACAGACTGGATTGTGACTTCATAGAGACGATTGTTACTTTACACAGGATTGTTACTGCATAGACAGGATTGTTACTTCATAGACTGTAGTGTTACATCATAGACAGGATTGTGACTTCATAGGGAGGATTGTTACTTCATATACTGGATTGTGACTTCATAGAGAGGATCGTTACTTCATAGATTGGATTGTTACTTCAGAGACTGTATTGTTATATCATAGACAGTATTGTGACTTTATAGAGGGGATTGTTAGTTCATAGACATGATTGTTACATCGTAGAAAGGACTGTGACTTCATAAAGAGAATTGTTAATTCATACTGGATTGTGACTTCATAGAGAGGATTGTTACTTCATAGAAAGGATTCTTATATCATAGAAAGTATTGTGACTTCAAAGAGAGGATGGTTAATTCATAGACCTGATTGTTACTTAATAGACTGTATTGTTACTTCTTAGACAGTATTGTTATTTCATAGACTTGATTTTTACTTCATATGATGTGTTGATACCTCATTGACAGGATTGCGCCTTCATAGACTGTAGTATTACCTCATAGGCAGGATTGTGACTAAATAGAGTGGATTTTTAGTTCATACTGGTTTGTGACTTCATAGAGAGGATTGTTACTTTATACAGAGGATTGTTATTTCATAGACAGGTTTGTTATTTCATATACTGTAGTGTTACTTCATAGGATTGTGAATTCATAGAATGTATTGTTACATCATAGACAGTATTGTGACTTCATAGACAGGATTGTTACTTCATAGACGGTAGTGTTACTTCATAGACTGGATTGTGACTACATAAAGCAGATTTTTACTTCTTAGAATGGATTGTGACTTCATAGAGATGATTGTTACTTCATAGACAGGATTGTTATTTCATAGACCTGATTTTTACTGCATAAACCGTGCTGATACCTCATAGACAGGATTCTTACTTCATAGACTGTAGTGTTACATGATAGACAGGATTGTGATTTCATAGAGAGAATTGTTACTTCATAGACTTGATTATGATTTCATAGACTGTATTGTTACTTCATAGACAGGATTGTTACTTCATAGACTTGATTTTTACATCATGTAATGTGTTGATACACGAAAGACTGGATTGTTACTTCCTAGATTGTAGTGTTACATCATAGACAGAATTGTGACTTCATAGAGAGGATTGTTACAGCATAGACTGGATTGTGACTTCATAGAAAGGATTATTACTTCAAAATCAGGACTGTTACTTCATGGAATGTATAGTTACATCATAGACAGTATTGTGACTTCCTAGAGAGGATTGTTAGTTCATAAACAGGATTGTTACATCATAGAAAGGATTGTGACCTCATAGAGAGAATTGTTACTTCATAGAAATGATTTTTACATCATAGAGAGTATTGTGACTTCATTGAGAGGATTGTTAGTTCATAGACAAGATTGTTATATCATAGAAAAGATTGTGACATCATAGAGAAAATTGTTACTTCATAGAATGGATTGTGACTTCATAGACTGAATTGTTACTTCACAGGATTGTTACTTCATAGAATGTAGTGTTACATCATAGACAAGATTGTGACTTCATAGTGTGGATTTTTACTTCATAGAATGGATTGTGACTTCATAGAGATGGTTGTTACTGCATAGACAGGATTGATATTTCATAGACCTAATTTTTACTGCATAAAATGTGCTGATACCTCATAGGCAGGATTGTTACTTCATAGACTGTAGTGTTACATCATAGACATGACTGTGATTTCATAGGGATGATTTTTACTTCTTAGAGCATATTCTGACTTCATAGAGAGAATTGTTACTTCATAGACTGAATTGTGACATCCTAGACTGTATTGTTACTTCATAGACAGGATTGTTACATCATAGACTTGATTATTACTTCATATAATGTGTTGATAACTCATAGAGAGGTTTGTTACTTCATAGACTGTAGTGTTACATCATAGAGAGGATTGTGACTTCATAGAGAAGATTTTTACTTCATAGACTGGATTGTGACTTCATAGAAAGGATTATTACTTCATAGACAGGATTGGTACTTCATAGAATGTATTGTTACATCATAGACAGTATTGTGACTTCTTAAGGTGGCTTGTTAGTTCACAGACAGGATTGTTACATCATAGAGAGGATTGTGACTTCATAGAGAGTATTGTTAGTTCATAGACTTGATTGTGACCTCATAGGATTGTTACTTCATAGAGAGGATTGTTACATCATAGACTGTATTGTTACATCATAGACAGTATTGTGAATTCTTAGAGTGGATTGTTAGATCATAGACAGTTTTGTTACATCATAGAAAGGATTGTGACTACATAGAGAGTATTGTTACTACATAGAATTGATTGTGACTTCATAGACTGTATTGTTACTTCATAGACAGGACTGTTATTTCATAGAATTTATTTTTACTTCATATAATGTGTTGATACCTCATAGACAGGATTGTTACTTAACAGACTGTAGTGTTACCTCATAGACAGGATTGTGACTTCATAGAGAGGATTCTTAGTTCATAGACAGGGTTGTTACATCATAGAAAGGATTGTGACTTCATAGAGCGGATTGTTACTTCATAGACTGGATTGTGACCTCATAGAGAAGGTTGGGACTTCATAGACAGGATTGTTACTTCATAGACTGTATTATTACATCAGAGACACTATTGTGACTTCATAGAGAGGATTGTTAGTTCATAGACAGGATTGTTACTTTATAGACTGTATTGTTACATCCTAGACAGTTTTGTAACTTCATAGGGAGGTTGTTAGTTCATAGACTGGATTGTGACTGCATAGAGAGGAGTGTTACTTCATAGACAAGATTGTTACATCATAGACAGGATTGTGACTTCATAGAGAGAATTGTTACTTCATATACAGGGTCGTTAATAGATTTTATTTTTAATTCATATAATGTGTTGAGACTTCATAAACAGGATTGTGACTTCATAGACTGTAGGGTTACATCATAGAATGGATTGTCACTTCACAGAGAGGATTTTAACTTCATAGAATGGATTGTGATTTCATAGAGATGATGGTTACTTCATAGAAAGGATTATTTCATAGACTTGATTTTTACTTCATATAATGTGTTGATACCTCATAGACAAGATTGTTACCTCATAGATGTACTGTTATACCATAGACAGTATTGTGACTATAGAGAGGATTTAGTTCATAGACATGATTGTTATTTCATAGAGAGAATTGTAACTTCAGAGACTGGATTGTTACATTATAGACTGTATTGTTACATCATCGACAGTATTGTGACTTCATAGGGAGGTTATTAGTTCATAGACTGGATTGTGACTCATAGAGAGGATTGTTACTTCATAGACAAGATTGTTACTTCATAGAATGTATTGTTACATCATAGACAGTATTGTGACATCATAGAGAGGATTGTTAGTTCATAGTCAGGATTTTTACATCATAGAAAGGATTGTGACTTCATAGAGAGAATTGTTACTTCATAGCGTGCATTATGACCTCATAGAGAGGATTGCTACTTCATAGAGAGGATTGTTATGTCATAGACTGTATTGGTACATCATAGACAGTATTGTGACTTCTTAGAGAGGATTGTTAGTTCATAGGATGGTTACATCATAGAAAGGATTGTGACTTCATAGAGAGAATTGTTACTTCATAGCCTGGATTATGACCTCATAGACAGGACTGCTACTTCATAGAGAGGATTGTTACATCACAGACTGTATTCTTACATCATAGACAGTATTTTGACTTCTTAGAGAGGATTGTTAGTTCATAGTCAGGATTGTTACATCATAGAAAGCATTGTGACTTCATAGAGGGTATTGTTTCTTCATAGACTTGATTATGACTTCATAGACTGTATTTTTACTTCATAAACAGGATTGTTATTTCATAGAATTGATTTTTACTTCATATAATGTGTTGATATATTCTAGACAGGATTGTTACACAATTGACTGTAGTTTTACATCATATATAGTATTGTGACCTCTTAGAGAGGATTGTTATTTCATAGAGAGCATTGTTACATCATAGAAAGGATTGCTACTTCATAGAGAGTATTGTTACTTCATAGAGTTGATTGTGACCTCATAGACTGTATTGTTACATCATAGACAGGATTGTTATTCCATACACTTGAATTTTACTTCATATAATTTGTTGATACCTCATAGACAGGATTGTTACTTAATAGACTGAAGTGTTACCTCATAGATAGGATTGTGACTTCATAGAGCAGATTGTTACTTCATAGACTGGATTGTGACCTCATAGAGAGGGGTGGGACTTCATAGACAGGATTGTTACTTCATAGACTGTATTGTTACATCATAGACAGTATTGTGACTTCATAGAGAGGATTGTTAGTTCATAGACAGGAATCTTACATTATAGAAAGGAATGTGACTTCATAGAGAGTATTGTTACTTCATAGACTGGATTGTGACTTCATTGACTGTATTGTTATTGCATAGACAGGAATGTGACTTCATAGACTTGATTTTTACTTCATATAATGTGTTGATACCTCATAGACAGGATTGTTACTTCATAGTCGGTAGTGTTACCTCATAGACAGGATTGTGACTTCATAGAGAGGTTTGTTAGTTCATAGACAGGATTGTTACATCACAGACAGGATTGTGACTTCATAGAATTGTTACTTCATAGACAGGGTCGTTAATAGACTTTATTTTTAATTCATATAATGTGTTGAGACTTCATAGACAGGATTGTTACTTCATAGACTGTAGTGTTACATCATAGACTGGATTGTCACTTCACAGAGAGGATTTTTACTTCATAGAATGGATTGTGATTTCATAGAGATGATGGTTACTTCATAGAAAGGATTGTTATTTCATAGACTTGATTTTTACTTCATATAATGTGTTGATACCTCATAGACAATACTGTTACCTCAAAGAGCGTAGTGTTATACCATAGTATTGTGACTTCATAGAGAGGATTTAGTTCCTAGACACGATTGTGACTTCATAGAGAGAATTGTAACTTCAGAGACTGGATTGTTACTTTATAGACTGTATTGTTACATCATAGACAGTATTATGACTTCATAGGGAGGTTATGTGTTCATAGACTGGATTGTGACATCATAGAGAGGATTGTTACTTCATAGACAAGATTGTTACTTCATAGAATGTATTGTTACATCATAGACAGTATTATGACTTCATAGAGAGGATTGTTAGTTCATAGTCAGGATTTTTACATCATAGAAAGGATTGTGACTTCATAGAGAGAATTGTTACTTCATAGAGTGGATTATGACCTCATAGAGAGGATTGCTACTTCATAGAGAGGATTGTTATGTCATAGACTGTATTGGTACATCATAGACAGTATTGTGACTTCTTAGAGAGGATTGTTAGTTCATAGGATGGTTACATCATAGAAAGGATTGTGACTTCATAGAATTGTTACTTCATAGGCTGGATTATGACCTCATAGACAGGACTGCTACTTCATAGAGAGGATTGTTACATCATAGACTGTATTGTTACATCATAGACAGTTTTGTGACTTCTTAGAGAGGATTGTTAGTTCATAGTCAGCATTGTTACATCAAAGAAAGGATTGTGACTTCATAGAGGGTATTGTTTCTTCATAGACTTGATTATGACTTCATAGACTGTATTTTTACTTCATAAACAGGATTGTTATTTCATAGACTTGATTTTTACTTCATATAATGTGTTGATATATTCTAGACAGGATTGTTACACAATTGACTGTAGTTTTACATCATATATAGTATTGTGACCTCTTAGAGAGGATTGTTATTTCATAGAGAGCATTGTTACATCATAGAAAGGATTGCTACTTCATAGAGAGTATTGTTACTTCATAGAGTTGATTGTGACCTCATAGACTGTATTGTTACATCATAGACAGGATTGTTATTCCATACACTTGATTTTTACTTCATATAATTTGTTGATACCTCATAGACAGGATTGTTACATAATAGACTGAAGTGTTACCTCATAGATAGGATTGTGGCCTCATAGAGAGGATTGTTAGTTCATAGACAGGATTGTTACATCATAGAAAGGATTGTGACTTCATAGAGCATATTGTTACTTCATAGACTGGATTGTGACCTCATAGAGAGGGGTGGGACTTCATAGACAGGATTGTTACTTCATAGACTGTATTGTTACATCATAGACAGTATTGTGACTTCATAGAGAGGATTGTTAGTTCATAGACAGGAATCTTACATTATAGAAAGGAATGTGACTTCATAGAGAGTATTGTTACTTCATAGACTGTATTGTGACTTCATAGACTGTATTGTTACTGCATAGACAGGAATGTTACTTCATAGACTTTATTTTTACTTCATATAATGTGTTGATACCTCATAGACAGGATTGTTACTTCATATAGAGGATTGTTTCAGCATAGACTGTATTCTTACATCATATACAGTATCGTGACCTCTTAGAGAGGATTGTTATTTCATAGACAGGATTGTTACATCATAGAAAGGATTGTTACTTCATAGAGAGTATTGTGACTTCATCGAATGGATTGTGACTTCATAGACTTTATTGTTGCTTCATAGTCATGATTGTTATTTCATGGACTCGATTTTTACTTCATATACTGTGTTAAAACCTCATAGACAGTATTGTTACTTCATAGACTGCAGTGTTACCTCATAGACATGATTGTGACTTCATAGAGAGGATTGTTAGTTCATAGACAGGATTGTTACTTCATAGAACGGATTGTGACTCAATAGACAGTATTGTTACTTCATAGACTTGATTATGACTTCATAGACTGTATTGTTACTTCATAGACAGGATTGTTATTTCATAGACTTTACTTTTACTTCATATAATGTGTTGATACTTCCTAGAAAGGATTGTTACTTCATAGACTGTAGTGTTACCTCATAGACAGGATTGTGACTTCATAGAGAGGATTGTTAGTTCATAGACAGGATTGTTACATCACAGACAGGATTGTGACTTCATAGAATTGTTACTTCATAGACAGGGTCGTTAATAGACTTTATTTTTAATTCATATAATGTGTTGAGACTTCATAGACAGGATTGTTACTTCATAGACTGTAGTGTTACATCATAGACTGGATTGTCACTTCACAGTGAGGATTTTTACTTCATAGAATGGATTGTGATTTCATAGAGATGATGGTTACTTCATAGAAAGCATTGTTATTTCATAGACTTGATTTTTACTTCATATAATGTGTTGATACCTCATAGACAAGACTGTCACCTCATAGAGTGTAGTGTTATACCATAGTATTGTGACTTCATAGAGAGGATTTAGTTCCTAGACACGATTGTGACTTCATAGAGAGAATTGTAACTTCAGAGACTGGATTGTTACTTTATAGACTGTATTGTTACATCATAGACAGTATTGTGACTTCATAGGGAGGTTATTTGTTCATAGACTGGATTGTGACATCATAGAGAGGATTGTTACTTCATAGACAAGATTGTTACTTCATAGAATGTATTGTTACATCATAGACAGTATTGTGACTTCATAGAGAGGATTGTTAGTTCATAGTCAGGATTTTTACATCATAGAAAGGATTGTGACTTCATAGAGAGAATTGTTACTTCATAGCGTGGATTATGACCTCATAGAGAGGATTGCTACTTCATAGAGAGGATTGTTATGTCATAGACTGTATTGGTACATCATAGACAGTATTGTGACTTCTTAGAGAGGATTGTTAGTTCATAGGATGGTTACATCATAGAAAGGATTGTGACTTCATAGAGAGAATTGTTACTTCATAGGCTGGATTATGACCTCATAGACAGGACTGCTACTTCATAGAGAGTATTGTTACATCATAGACTGTATTGCTACATCATAGACAGTATTGTGACTTCTTAGAGAGGATTGTTATTTCATCAACAGGATTGTTACATCGTAGACAGGATTTTGACTTTATAGAGAGGATTTTTACTTCATAGACTGGATTGTTACATCAGAGATAGTATTGTGACATCATAGAGAGGATTGTTAGTTCATAGACAGGATTGTTACTTCATAGAAAGTATTGTGACTTCATAGATAGTATTGTTACTTCACAGACTTGATTATGACTTCATAGACTTTATTGTTACTTAATAGACATGATTGTTATTTCATAGACTGGATTGTGACATCACAGACTGTATTGTTACTTCAAAGACAATTTTGTTATTTCATAGACTTGATTTTTACTTCATATAATGTGTTGATACCTCATGGACAGGATAGTTACTTCATAGACTGTAGTGTTACCTCATAGACAGGATTGTGACTTCATAGAGAGGATTGTTAGTTCATAGACAGGATTGTTACATCATAGAAAGGATTGTGACTTCATAGAGAGAATTGTTACTTCATAGACTTGATATTGAATTCATAGAATGTATTACTTCATAGAATGTTACTTCATAGACTGTAGTGTTACATCATAGACAAGATTTTGACTTCATAGAGATGATGGTTACTTCATAGACAGGATTGTTATTTCATTGACCTGATTTTTACTGCATATAATATTCTTATACCTTATAGACAGGACTGTTACTTCATAGACTGTAGTGTTACATCATAGACAGGATTGTGACTTCATAGAGAGGACTGTAACTGCATAGACTGGATTGTGACTTCATAGAAAGGATTATTATTTCATAGACAGGACTGTTACTTCATAGAATAAATTGTTACATCATAGACAGTATTGTGAATTCCTTGAGAGGATTGTTAGTTCCTAAATAGGATTGTTACATCATAGAAAGAATTGTGACTTCATACAGAGAATTGATACTTAATAGACTGGATTTTGACCTCACAGAGAGGATTGTTACTTCATAGACAGTATTGTTATGTCATAGACTGTACTGGTACATCATAGTATTGTGAATTCTTAGAGAGGAATGTTAGTTCATAGACAGGATTGTTACATCATAGAAAGGATTTTGACTTCGTAGAGAGAATTGTTACTTCATAGACTGGAATGTTACGTCATAGACGGTATTGTGACTTCATAGAGAGGATTGTTAGTTCATAGACAGGATTGTTACAATATAGAAATTGTTGTGACTTCATAGAGAGTATTGTTACTTCATAGACTGGATTGTGACTTTATAGACTGAATTGTTACTTCATAGACAGGATTGTTATTTCAAAGACTTGATTTTTACTTCATATCATGTGTTGATGCCTCATAGAAAGAATTGTTACTTCATAGACAGTAGTATTACCTCAGACAGGATTGTGACTTCACATAGTGGATTGTTAGTTCATAGACAGGATTGTTTCATCAAGGAAAGGATTGTGACTTCATAGAGACGATTGTTACTTCATAGACTGGATTGTGACCTCATAGAGAGGATTATTACTTCATAGACAGGATTGTTACTACATAGACAGGATTGTTACATCATAGAAAGGATTGTGACTTCATAGAGAGAATTGTTACTTTATAGACTGCACTTTACATCAGACATATTATTGTGACATCATGGAGATGATTGTTAGTTCATAGACAGGATTGTTACTTCTTAGAAAGGATTGTGACTTCAAAGACAGTATTGTTACTTCATAGACTTGATTATGACTTCATAGACTGTATTGTTACTTCATAGACAGGATTGTTATTTCATAGACTTGATTATGACTTCATAGACTGTATTGTTACTTCATAGACAGGATTGGTATTTCATAGACTTGATTTTTACTTCATATAATGTGTTGATACCTCATAGACAGGATTGTTACTTCATAGACTGTAGTGTTACCTCATAGACAGGATTGTGACTTCATAGAGAGGATTGTTTCATAGACTGGATTGTGAC
This sequence comes from Myotis pilosus, assembly GCA_036010255.1. Lineage (NCBI taxonomy): Eukaryota > Metazoa > Chordata > Mammalia > Chiroptera > Vespertilionidae > Myotis > Myotis pilosus. Next base: position 15,641,912 of record JASKON010000027.1, read on the forward strand.
ATTATAGTCTGTATTGTTACTTCAAAGACAGTATTTTTATTTCATAATCTTGATTTTTATTTCATATAATGTGTTGATATCTCATGGACAGGATTGTTACTTAATAGACTGTAGTGTTACCTCATAGACAGGATTGTGACTTCATAGAGAGGATCATTAGTTCATAGACAGGATTGTTACATCATAGAAAGGATTGTGACTTCATAGAGAGAATTGTTACTTCATAGACTTGATAATGAATTCATAGAATGTATTGCTTCATAGAATGTTACTTCATAGACTGTAGTGTTACATCATAGACAAGATTTTGACTTCATAGAGATGATTGTTACTTCATAGACAGGATTGTTATTTCATAGACCTGATTTCTACTGCATATAATGTGCTGATACCTTATAGACAGGATTGTTACTTCATAGACTGTAGTGTTACATCATAGACAGGATTGTGACTTCATAGAGAGGATTGTAACTGCATAGCCTGGATTGTGACTTCATAGAAAGGATTATTACTTCATAGACAGGACTGTTACTTCATAGAATCTTTTGTTACATCATAGACAGTATAGTGACATCCTTGAGATGATTGTTATTTCCTAAACAGGATTTTTACATAGTAGAAAGAATAGTGACTTCATACAGAGTATTGTTACTTAATAGACTGGATTTTGACTTCACAGAGAGGATTGTTACTTCTTAGACAGTATTGTTACGTCAGACTGTATTGGTACATCATAGACAGTATGGTGAATTCTTAGAGATTATTGGTAGTTCATAGACAGGATTGTTACATCATAGAAAGGATTGTGACTTCGTAGAGAGAACTGTTACTTCATAGACTGGATTGTTACATCATAGACAGTATTGTGACTTCATAGACTGGATTGTGACTTATTGACTGTATTGTTACTTCATAGACAGGATTGTTATTTCAAAGACTTGATTTTTACTTCCTGTCATGTGTTGATACCTCATAGAGAAAATTGTTACTTCATAGACAGTAGTGTTACCTCAGACAGGATTGGGACTTCACATAGCGGATTGTTAGTTCACAGACAGGATTGTTACATCATGGAAAGTATTGTGATTTCATAGAGATGATAATTACATCATAGACTGGATTGTGACATCAAAGAGAGGGTTATTACTTCATAGACAGGATTGTTACTACATAGACAGTACTGTTACATCATAGAAAGAATTGTGACTTCATAGAGAGAATTGTTACTTCATAGACTGCACTTTTACATCAGAGACATTATTGTGACATCATAGAGAGGATTGTTAGTTCATAGACAGGATTACTTCATAGAAAGTATTGTGACTTCATAGACAGTATTGTTACTTCATAGACTTGATTATGACTTCATAGACTGTATTGTTACTTCATAGACAGGATTGTTATTTCATAGACTTGATTTTTACTTCATAAAATGTGTTGATACCTCATAGACAGGATTGTTACTTCATAGACTGTACTTTTACCTCATAGACAGGATTGTGACTTCATAGAGATGATTGTTATTTTATAGTCAGGATTGTTACATCATAGACAGGATTGTGACGTAATAGAATTGTTACTTCAAAGACTAGATTGTGACTTCATAGAAAGGATTGTTACTTCATAGACAAGATTGTTACTTCATAGAATGTATTGTTACATCATAGTAAGTATTGTGACTTCATAGAGAGGATTGTTAGTTCATAGACAGGATTGTTACGTCATAGAAAGTATTGTGACATCATAGAGAGAATTGTTACTTCATAGCCTGGATTATGACCTGACGGAGTGGATTCTTACTTCATAGAGAGGATTGTTATTTCATAGACTGTATTGTTACATCATAGACAGTACTGTGACTTCTTAGAGAGGATTGTTAGGTCATTGACAGGATTGTTACATCATAGACAGGATTGACACTTTATAGAGTGTATTGTTAATTCATAGACTGGATTGAGACTTTATAGACTGTATTGTTACTTCATAGACACGATTGTTATTTCAAAGACTTGATTTTTACTTCCTGTCATGTGTTGATACCTCATAGAGAGAATTGTTATTTCATAGACAGTAGTGTTACCTCAGGATTGTGACTTCACATAGTGGATTATTAATTCATAGACAGGATTGTTACATCATAGAAAGGATTTTGACTTCGTAGAGAGAATTGTTACTTCATAGACTGGAATGTTACATCATAGACGGTATTGTGACTTCATAGAGAGGATTGTTAGTTCATAGCCTGTATTATGACTGCACAGAGAGGATTCTTACTTCATAGAGAGGAATGTTACATCATAGACTGTATTGTTACATCATAGACAGTATTGTGACTTCTTAGTTTGGATTGTTAGTTCATAGACAGGAGTGTTACATCATAGAAAGGATTGTGACTTCAAAGACTGGGTTGTTACTTCATAGACTATATTGTTACATCATAGACAGTATTGTGACTTCATAGAGAGGATTGTTAGTTCATTGACAGGATTGTTACATCATAGATAATATTGTGACTTCATAGAGTGAATTGTTACTTCATAGACAGGTTTGTTACATCATAGACTGTATTGTGACTTCATAGAGATGATTGTTAGTTCACAGATTGGATTGTAATTTCATAGACCTGATTTTTACTGCATATAATGTGGTGATACCTTATAGACAGAATTGTTACTTCATAGACTGTAGTGTTACATCATAGAGAGGATTGTGACTGCGTAGAGAGGATTTTTACTTCATAGACCTGATTGTTACTTCAGACACAGGATTGTTACTTCATAGACTTGATTTTTACTTAATATAATGTGTTGATACCTGATAGACAGGATTGTTACTTCCTAGACTGTGGTGTTACATCATAGAGAGGATTTTCACTTCATAGAGAGGATTGTTACTTCATAGACTGGATTGTGTCCTCATCGAGATGATTGTTACTTCATAGAGAGGATTGTCACGTCATAGACTGTATTGTTATATCATAGACAGTATTGTGACTTCATAGAGAGGATTGTTAGTTCATAGACTGGATTGTGACTCCATAGAAAGGATTGTTACTTCATAGACAGGACTGTTTTTCATAGATTGTATTGTTACATCATTGGCAGTATTGTGACTTCATAGAGAGGATTGTTATTTCCTATACAGGGTTGTTACGTCATAGAAAGTATTGTGACTTCATAGAGAGAATTGTTACTTCATAGAGTGGATTATGACCTCATAGAGAGGATTGTTGCTTCATAGACAGGATTGTTACTTCACAGACTGTAGTGTTACATCATAGACAGGATTGTGACTTCATAGAGAGGGTTTTACTTCATAGAATGGATTGTGACTTCATAGAGATGATTGTTACCTTATCCCCTTCTTCGTAGTCCTGTTGAGAAGCTGACTTCTAATTCACTGTTGGACTTGCAGTTTCTTCATCCATCCTTGTGTTTGGAGTCTTATTCCTTATCTCCCCTAGTCTACAATATCTTCTTAATAAATTTGGCTATCTTGTTGCAGCAGACACTACTCAAAGGGTAATCCATCTCTGCGTCAGCCACATTTCACTTGGTTTTTCTCTGGTCTTCTATAACATCTGGTTCCCTGGCTGAGGCCAACCACGCTGCTCTATTTGGCCTACACTTAGTGGACTGGGTTTGGGGCCTTGGGGTGCAGCATAGGCCTCTGGGAGGCGCCTCCTGCTGATTTTAGCAGAATTGAACCAGGGGACTCCAGGCACTCCTGGACCTCAGCTTAAGACCTGGCTGGCATCTGGAGAGGTTGGATGGACACCTTTGGACCTGTTGACAGACATGGTAATGTAGGGGCCCCAGTCAGTCAGGCCCACTTTGAGAGAGTGTAAGAGGGAGCTTGATCACCTGTCCAGGAGTTGTATGACTTTGTCAGGTAAATTAGTCAGGAATAGGGTGGACTGTTCCAGGGGTCCTCCAACTTTTTAAACAGGGGGCTAATTCACTGTCCCTCAGATAGTTGGAGGGCCTAACTATAGTTAAAAAAAAAAAAACACTATGCACAAATTCTTATGCACACTGCACATATCTTATTTTGAAGTAAAAAAACAAAATGGGAACAAATACAGTATTTGTATTTGCATGTGGCCCGTGGGCCGTAGTTTGAGGACCCCTGGTTTAAACTCTGAGTGAATGTTTGGTGAAAGTGTGTGAGTGTGGAATGAGAGGGTTTGCGCTCTCCTATCCATTGTGTGGCTCCATGACCTCGGTTAAGGAGTCCGAGTGGACCTTCACCTTTGGTTCTATGCTTCATTATAAGGCATAATGGTGACTCACCCCCACTTGGAGGTGACCAGACAGTTTATACAGGTGCACCTTCATTAAGATGAATCAAAGCTCCCATAAGGGACACAGCCAGGGGGCTATCTGAGTGGATCTGTGAAAACTGGTCACCCCCTCCCTTGTCTGTCTCTCGCCACTGATCATCATGGGGTCGGGAGAAAGTAAACCCACTGTCCTCAATTGCATGTTGAAAAAATTTAAAAAGGGTTTCAGTGGGTATTATGGTATTAAAATGAATCTCAAAACACTGAGGAAATTCTGTGAAGTAGAATGGCAAGCCTTTGGGTTTGACTGGCCCTCGGAAGGCTCTTTTTGATGAAGGACCGGTCAGGGTGCTCTTTAATGTAGTCATGGGAGACCCCGACACCCAGATCAGTATCCCTACAGTGTCAGCTGGTTAGAAATTGCTCAAACCTTGCTGCCTTTTGTCCAGTTTTGTGTGTTTAAGAAGGGACAGAGTAAGGTTTTAGTAGCAGGAGAAAAGAAGCAGCCATGACAGGAGGAGGGAGAGAAGAAACAGGCAGGAGAAAAGAAACAGGTCCCTCAGATGGAAGCTCAGACCCCTATTCTACAGGAACCCCCCGAGGAAGTTCCACCAGTTTTACCACCTCCATATGTGCCAAGGTGGGACTTAGTGCTCCCCCTGCTGGTCTGGAAGGTCTGCAGAGTCTAGAAACACCACTCCACCTCTGTCTCTCCTCAACCAGACTCTTCAGAGCCAGTTGGGCAGTGTTTGCATTCAGCCGACCAAGGGCCCAAACCACAACTGGCTCGTCAGATGCCTCTCAGGGAGATTCGGGGTACCCACATACTTGGCAAAGATGGGACCTAACAGTAGGGAAGACCAGTCTATTATTTTCAGCCCTTTACCACAAGTGACATCCTAAATTGGAAACATCACACCCCAGCTTAATCTGAAAAACCTCAGGCCATGATAGACCTTCTAGAAATGATCTTCCAGACCCAGAAGCCCATCTGGATGGGCTGAAAGCAGCTCCTTTGCATATTATGAGGAGCACATGAGAATAGTAACAGAGACTCAGATGTGGCTCCAGACCAGGCCCCGCGAGGGATATTAGATATAGACAGATTGGCCAGGGAGGCCTTCCCAGATGAGGAACTTGATTGGACCCCAAACTCAGAAGATGGAAGGACCAGGCTAGAAAGATAATGGCTGGCTTTCCTTCAGGGCGTCAGGGCCGGAGCCAAGAAGCCCACCAATACGGCTAAAATCTCTGAGGTCTTCCAGAAGCTTGATGAAAGTCCAGCAGCTTTCTATGAGAGACTATGTGAGTCATACTGGATCTATACCCCCTTTAGCCCCGAGGCCCTGGAAAATCAAACTATGGTAAATGCAGCTTTTGTAGGCCAAACCCAGCCTGATATAAGG